>PVIR01004323.1:7741-79676 GCA_004026965.1 Petromus typicus | reverse complement strand
CAAGGGCCCGGGTTCGATTCCCCGGTAACCACATAACAATACTGGGCGTGGAGACTCACACCCAGCAGCAACCAGTACCACATACCACAGTGCCGGGCGTGGTGGCTCACACCTGTAATCCCAGCACTCGGGAGGCAGAGGCAGGAGGATTGTGATGTGAGTTTGAGGCTGAGCTCAGGGCCAGCCTGAACCACAAAGCAAGACCGTCTCTCAAAAAAAAAAAAAAAAAAAAAAAAAAATCTAGGTGGCAAGGTGCCCCCACTGTGGTACTATTAGCAAGCTGTGGAGCTTTTAAGAAATAGGACCTATGAGGGAGATTTAGGTAAATGGGGCTGAAGGGGATTGGGGACCTGATGCCTTTGTCTTTCTCTCTTCCTTTCCCTAGGTATGAGCCAAGTGATTTTTCTTTGCTATGAGCTCCTCATACGATGTAGGGCTTTGTCACAGGCCCTAAAACCACAGCAAAATAATTATGAATCAAAACCTATAAAACTGTGAACTAAAAGACAGTTTTACTTATTTAATGGTCTAGATTTGTACAACAATCCAGATTCCAAGGTCTTCAGTGATCCTGCACTTTCTTCTATATTCCGTTTCTAATTATTCATCATGGATTGGGGGCCCTCTTTTTGTTTATTTACCATCTCTTCCAAATACTTTATATTTGCATAAAAGCTAGTAATTTACAAGAATATAGGAGTATTACAAAATATACTCAATTGTCCTAACTTTCCTATGTAACACTATAACACCCATTCTACATATAAAGCAGCACATGTCCCCATTCTAACTCATTTCATATTCAAAGTCTCATTTATTTCAATATGTATAAGAAATTTTTGATGGTATGAGCTACATCTCTTTTTACAGACATAATACCTCTATAGAACTTAGCACAATGTCTGGCTCATGGTTGGAACTCAGTATTTATTGAATGAAGGGGCATCTGACCTATAAAGGCAAATTACAGTTAGGCTCGTATATCATTAGGCACATTGTAGAGGCAATTAAAAATACTTCTCAAACACAAGATGAATTTTATTCCTCTCAAATTCTGACCCAGTGAGCTTCTATGCAGGTTTTTGCAAAGCATCCTATGTAGAGGACACATGTAACACAGTTACGTCATTTGGAACAAAGTACTATTTGGAAAAAAAATACATTAGCATAGAATAATACCAATTCTTGAATTTTTTAATTTTTAGAGACAATCTGCCTGAATCAATAAAAAGAGAAGTAAATAAATTATTACAGATTTACTAATAAGTCATGGAATAGGACCAACCTAAGATAAATATTGGATGTGGCAAAGGAGCCTTCAAAGAGCCTTTGGAAAAGCAACCTTGCACAAGCACATGCGGTAGAGCTCACAAATAAAAAGCACAACCACGTCACGCTATGGTTTAGATTCCCTGACAGGATCACTCACACACTTAGGGAGTCTTTCTCAAAACATAGGCAGAAATAGAACTGCACACTTTCAAAAACTGTGTCAGATGGTTCCAAATGGAATGGAGGATGCCAAAGGATATGTGAAGAGAATAAAACTGCTACATAAAATATGAAATGGAAAGATAATAGCATTTCTTATATACACATTTCATCATCAAATGGTATATTAACCCATGAATTAAATGCTTTGATTTAGTGAATGCCTACTTGGAAAGAACAGAGTCTCTTTGTACTAAGGCTTCCTGAGTGATCTGACATAAGATTACTGTTCTTCCAAATACTAAAGTCATCTTCATCACCTTGAAAGAGAACAGAAAAAAGTACCAGCTCTGTAAAATAGAACATCTTCTATAACCTCATGAAAACCAAATTAGCACATACTGTTTGAACTTAAACTGAAGAAAATATATACCCAATGAGACATATTAGTCAATTTCAAAGCCTGGTATAAAAGAGAAGTATAATCTGTTAGAATGGCATTCTGCATTTCTTTTTAAAATGAGACAGGTGGCAAATGTTACTTGCACCTATTAAATGTGTTTTACTTCCCTGCTTTTCTTTACCTTTTTAAAAAGTTCTCATACCTGTCACACTAGCTCATGTTCAGGTTCCAAACACACACAATCTAGACAGATTGATTATACAAACCTTCACACTGTTGTCCATCTGTCCACCAATCCAATCTATCCTTGGAAATGCTGCTAGATTAATACCTAAAACACTTCCTCCATATCAGTTTTTTGCTCAAAATATTCACTGGTTTCTTCACTGGCTCCAGGATAAAGTCCAAATTCCTTCACCTAGTATTCAGGGTCCTCCACAGGTTGGCTCCAGTGGATCCTTCCAACCTTATCTGCTATCAGTTCCTCTTCAGCTAAACTGGTCTCCTCCAGGCTCCCAAACGAGCCTACCTTTGTTCCCATTGTTCCCTCATTTAAAATGCATTCCATCTCTTCTCAACCAATTCAAATTCTACCCATTTCCCAACACGAAGCTCAGATTCCATCTTCTCCTTGAAGCCTGGCCAGACCTTAGCAAGCTGAAGAGCTCTTTCTTCTGAAGTCTGAGAGCTCTCTTGTTTCGATCAATGGCTTCTAACCTTCTGGAGAATGAAGCCCTCTTCCTAACACCAAAATATTTCAGAACTCACGTGATAGTCTATTTTTTAAAAATGTTGATGGAGAGCTGCATGTGAATATTTTGCTTGCACCTCATTGCCACTTTATAAGACATCTATTATAATTATATCACTTCAAATATGAAGAACTTGTAGCTTAATAATATTAAATAACTAGCCCAAGGTCACACAGATAGCATCAGTTTTTAAAATCAATTTACTCTTTTAAAATTACTGAAGAATTAAAGCACTTTCCAATTTGTAATTTATCATACTCACCCCTTCCTGATACAAACAGACAATCAGTGAAGGACACAGCAACAGGATAGTCTGAGAATACCAGGGCACTAAATAATGTATCAGTATATGTTGCAAATTAGCAGATGGTAAAATAAACTAGTGTATGAAGATTGGAAGCAGATGAGTTGGCCCAGACTCAGAACCTCAATCATATCAATATGGAAAATGGTTTATTTGCCTAAAATGTAATCAACCTACCAAACAATTGATACCAGTTTCCCACCCTTCAGCAACTCAAGTGAACCCCACAGAGAACTAACTGACCCCTCCCCCAAGGAGAACTAACTGAGCAGGAAGCTACCGAGTACCTCTCACACCCTGGAGCAACTACAGAGGCTTTTTTCCCATATAATGGATGAGGAGAAAACAGCTTTGGTACTGTGAAAGGACCACAGTAACCACCTAGAGCTCCAAGAGAGATGGTTCTTTTTAAAGAATACAACATTGATTATTGTGTAGTATTAGCTGCTATGCTTGAGCATATAGTAGATGTCAGTGACTATTCTTAGTATTTGAGATAGATGAATTAAAATAGCACCTGAGAGAAAGGAGTCATTCTTACTCCACAATGAGTAAGGCAGGCTAAGAAGTATGAAGGTCAGAACAGCCACTGTCTAGTTAGGGCTTCCTGGGACCAGGCTCTTCCCTACTCTCTTAATCATCCTTGCAACACTACAGGCATATTCTGTTCCATTTCACAAACTGGGCTTCAGAGACTCGGAGTAGGGATCACACTAGTAAGCTGGTGAGGGGAAAGGTTTAGCATTTGGTAGAAGAACTTGGCCTCAGAACCCCTCAACCCTGGCTGTGCTACCTCTCAAAACACACCAGAGCCACAAGGGCTTAAGAAGCTGAGTTAAGACTTTAACCTAGATCAGTCTAGCTGCACGGTTCTGCTCTCACCATCATGCTCTGCTCCTTTCTTATATTATTATTATTATTCCTTTCCACTTACTCTCAAGGCAAATGCATGCTTTTTT
Source organism: Petromus typicus (assembly GCA_004026965.1). Lineage (NCBI taxonomy): Eukaryota > Metazoa > Chordata > Mammalia > Rodentia > Petromuridae > Petromus > Petromus typicus. Next base: position 75,827 of record PVIR01004323.1, on the reverse strand, counting down.
GCTGAAAATGATCATTATATGCGAATAAACACATGCCTTATAACTTCTTACCGAAAAAGAAGTCTTTCCTCCTTGCCCACCACCCCTTTTATACTTTCAAAATACTACTTAAAATTTTAATACTCAAACAGTGGGCTGGGCATGTAACAGTGGTAGAGTAATTGCCTAGATTAAGTAAAGCCCTGGGTTTAAGCTCTAGCACTGCAAAATAAAAAATAAAAAACAACACAAAACTCCCTGAAAACTCAATCAGGTCTCTCCTCTATTTACTTTCAAGACTCTCTGTTCCCATAAATTGAATCCAAACTCCTGACCCTGGGATCTAAGGGCACTTCATAATGTGTTTTGGCTATTTTAGCCCCCTCTCCAGGCATGGCTTTGCCACAGCTATAATAACCAAGTTCTCTCTCATACTGCAGTGAGTACATATCATTATTCCATTTTCTCCCCTCCTCCAGAATTATACCTCCTATTATCATTTATCCTTATCACTTTTATCATTCTTTGCCATCTTACAAAGATACTAAATCTAAGTAGATGGACAACTTTATCATTATGTCATCCAGTTATTTATTTATTTATTTATTTATTTATTTTTGCAGTACCAGAGATCAAACTCACTAGGTTGCGGTGCCACTAAGCTAAATTCTTGGCCCTATTTCTTAAGCTGTATAAGAGTTGCTTTATCATTGCTAAAATAATAAATACAACAGCTGAAGTTTCCATTTATGAAATAGTAATAATTTACTATGGGTCCAAACCAAGCTGGTTACTACAAATCAAATTCAAAACCAGCAGCAGTGTTAACCGAATGTTCTCTGGAGAGAAAGCCCATATTACTCTAAGAATTGGTGTGTGAAATGCCTAAAATCAAAAATTTTAAAAATAACCCTTGGTAGCTTTGAATCTATTCATGCATTATAAGTAAAATCATTGGATGCTCTTCTCCCCTGATCACTCAGTGACAGCATTTGCTTAGTAACAAAGACCATTCAATCACCAAGAGTCCCTGGCAAACCTTTCACTGGATACGGAAGACGCAATAGCGAACCATTCTCTTCTCCCTCCAAGGAGCTTAGTAATGACCAGACAAAATAGACATGAAACTAGAGGTCATAATCTTTTGTCTTGGTCATAATTCTAGATAGGATAACATAAAAACTTCCTATTGTAGATAAAACATACCAGCAAGAACCAAGTATTTTTTCTAGTAACATAAGTGGTACTACTTGAGAGTACAAGTTTTAGAGAAGACAAGACATAGGTTTGAAATCAGTCTGTGTCTTTGAATCTCTTCTCCAGAACAGCTAATGTGCTGAGTAAACATGAGCTAGTCACTTCTTTAAAAGTAGATGGATAAAAGTCCCCATAAAGATTGTCTTGAGGATAATATAAAGTACATGAATGGACTAATAATATGATCCATGGATACTAAGAATGTGATCTAGGTCATAGCTTTATTTTGTTAAAAAATATTCTTTCCAACTAAACTTCCTCTTATTATTTAGCAATGATCAAACAGGTAAGAATTTTAGTTTTTGTTTCATTTAACAGAAGAACACATTGTTTTTTATTTGTATTATGGGAAGTAAATGTATCTTCTGGGGATGTTTAGTAGAGGTCATCTATATTTTTTGGTGTAATGGGATATTGGAAGTATGAAATAAAACAAAAAATCTGCAAACCAAATTGCTGTGAACATGATTATAATAAGGATTCACTTATACAATTTTGTGTTCTAAAATAACAAATTTTGATTAGTTTCTTGGGTTCTTTCTCTCCCCCTTCCTCCTCCTGCCTGTCCCCTCTCTCTTCACTTTCTCCCTTCCTTTATTCCTCCCTCTCATTCTGTCTCCATTTATCTCTGTACTGCTCACTCTAAGACATCCTTGGCCACCATAAGAGGTCAGGAATTGAAAGCGCTCAATGACCAGAGAGACATGAATTAGGCTGGAATTCACATATATCTCCGGAGTGCACCTGAGATTTCACCTAGAAGACGGGACATTCTAGGAACACATATTTCTGCTTATTACTAAAGTTTTGTCCCAATCAGAGTTGAGCTGATACAGAGCTCAGATTCTCTGACCTATCTGCAATGGGAAGAAACAGAGCTGTCTAATCTAGTCATTAGTTTATCAAGAAATCCAGATGTCTAGAAATCACGTGCCTAGGTACAAGCAATAAATACTGTAATGCCTAGTTTTACTAGAAAAGGCCCAGTTAGCAACAGATGATAGGCTCCAGCAGACCTGTCACTCACATGACTGCACAGGCCACCCGAAGGTTTATTCCCCCCGCCTTGTCCTCCTTGCTCTCTGCTCTCGCCTTGCAGAGCTCCATGCTGTTTCCAGGTCACACTGGGCAGAGTCTCAGCTCTCAGCTTCTCTAACTCAGTTCCTATGGAGCCTGGACGGATTCAACAGAATGATATTTGATTGCTACAATCTGGTTCTTTAAGTCAAAATAAATGTGACCAAATTTACCATCAACTTAAAAACATTTCCTGAGGTGGAAATATTTACCCTGAGCAGTAGCAAGACTGTAACTGCTCTTTGAATTTCACAGTAAAACTGCTGCAATCCAAATGTGCATATAATAATGACTATTATAATGAAAAGCAGAGATGACTTCCCATCTCTGTTTGATCTCACAGAGGCTTAACACAAGCGGACAGCTGATGGAATTATAATTAGGTCAAACTCTTTGAAAACTAGTTAGAGATAATCCCACAAAGTTAACCTATTGAGGCAATATCCAGTGCCTGCGTGACCACAAGAAAAAAGAATCTCACACACACGCACACGTGTGCTAACTTAAAAGACCAGAGCACAACTACCCTAGAGAGCTATCCTTTTAACAAAGTCCTTTTGTCCTCGAAGACTCTGACCAAGGACTGTCATACAGTCTTCCATCTGGTAGGAAGAGCATCCTCCATTCTGAAGGCACTGTGTGGCAGTGAAAGCAGTAACGCTGGAGTGAAAGCACTAGGAAAGGCATTTGCTCAGGATAAGGATGACAAATTCTCTCTATGGAGAAATGAAGTAACTTAAAAAGCTCTTTCTCTGGACTCAAAATTTTACTTGAATCCTAGTTCAGATGCCAAGGGTGCCCACTGCGAGCCACGTGCTTTTACACTTGTCAATTAACTTTGTAAGGCTTGGTTTGTGTCTATCATCTGCATATAGTAATTCTATATATGCATATTTATATATAGCTAATAGAAAAAGAGTACTTTGTAAGTTCCAATTATGCTACAAGTTTTACATTATACTCTTACAGGAAGCCTAATACAAATTCTGCTATTATCTCCATTTTACAGATGAGGAAACTGAGACATACAGCTCATTTTTCCAACTCCCTACATCTAGCAACTCACAGAACTTGAATTCAAACCTATACCTTCAGCCATTCTGCTGGTAGTCCTGAGAAATTTTCTGAAGATTTCTGAAATAAAACGTAGTCAGCATAACGACTAATCAGCTATTAGACAACATTAGTCTTTTTTATTACTAGTCGGAGGCATGTAAAAATTATTACCACTGACACTAACAAACACTAAATTCTAACAAATTATTTTCCTCATTCTTCCATGGCTTTTGCTTGCAGATAATTTAAAAGAGGCCAATTTTATGGCTATAGGCTAAAAATATCTTTAGAAACTGCTTTATTCATGATGTCCCTTAATCTTCCAGAAACTAAATTATGTGCAGAATGTAAACAATAATAAAATTAGATTACCATGTTTCTACTGACACCAGAATATTTGACCACAGATATATAAATATAGTCTTAAAATGCAGCCTCAAACCATAATTTTATACACATTCAGTTCAGATATTTCCTGTAAATAAAATATCTTAAAGATACTTTCCTTGGGTAGAACTGTATTTCACAGAATTGAATTTATAGTGAGCAAAAAACCAAGTTCAGATCATTTGCTAGTGTTCGAAGCTTTGCAGAAATGACAAAACAACTTTAGGTTCTAGTATTATAAACAGACAAAATCAAACTAACTTATTATTCTAAAATATGCAAAATAAAATTAAATAAATTTTAAATTCAGAAAATTTAGCCACCTAATTCAAGATTATAATCTGTTGTCATCTTGGAAATCTGATACACCAATTCCAAATTACTATTTGAGTTACCATCAGAATTCCTGAAACTGTATTAACAATGAAAATTCCAATTGCATCTGATTTTAAGTCACTTAAAAATAAATTATCTGTACCAGTTTAAGCTGCTTCTTACATCTGAGTCTGAATTTACAATAGAGGAAAACTCATACTTGGAGCCCTTAGTTTCACTCACACCTCTTCTTTTGCCCTTCTTCTCTCACTAACCCAAGACAACCAAAAACAAACACTGAAACTGGCAGTCTCTTGGAACTGACCAATCTCAGCCCTCTGGACTAAAGACAACCAGAGAAAACAAAGATGGGAAGAATCTTTGCAAACAAGGTCCTAGTTGTTATATAAATAAAAATCCTTTTACTGCCACAGCTCTGAGTCCTTCTCAAAGAATGGTCCCCAACCACTTCTCACCTAGAACATATTTCGAGACTTTCCCCAAATAGAGGCTCCCATTCGGTGCTTTAAGATTCACCTACTAGAAGCATCGCCACCCAAAGCCCATTTCTTAAAACTCATACTTCTTAAACAATCTCTCTGATAAGACATTTCTATTCTATTCTTCTCTAGGAACAATGAAAAGACAGACAAGTATTAGTGTTTTTTTTACATCAGTATCTTCTGGGGTAAATGTTATTTGTTTAATAGTCTTTAAAAAAAATTAATTCACTTAGAAACTTATTGTTCCAGTTGCTAACAATAATTTTCTTAATACAAATCAAGCACTTATTTATGCTATTTGACTAATTTTACCTATATGTGTCTTGTAATTTCAAGACTTACAAACTGGGTAACATCAACAGTTAACTGCAAGAATAATGATCAGAGAAACGTGGAAATATAAAAATAAATAGCTAAAAGTCTTGAACTGTGCAACATTCAAACAGCATCCACAAGTGAAGGACATTTCATCTAAGAAGTTTTCCGAACACAGAACTTGCAGCTGTAGATCAGTGTCTTTTAGTTTTTATCCCTTCTATGAACCATGAAACTAGGTACTAGCCTATAAGTACAGAACCTACGAACACTGAGTCTTAGTCTAATTTGGCAGCACACTTAAGAAGAAACATAATATTCTCCACTTCACCATTTTATTCTCGTTTGTTTTTTAGATGAAGTTATGGTTTTTGATACGGGAAATTTTCTTGTTTTCTTAGCCTCTTTATAGGAATAAGTAGTGGCAGGAAGTAAAAAATGGTTCTGAGTGAGAGAAGATGGTGTAGATAAATGCACATGACGCCAACAAATGTGTAAACTAAAGGGAAGTTTTGCTGACCCATTAATTTCAATTGAGCTAAAACTATTTTAAATTGGGCTGCAGAGAGGTCACTTACATACAAATCATGGTGTGTGTACATCTGGAAATATTTGTTATAGAGTTAGGAGAGGTGATTGATATTTTAAAGAGTCTTACATTTTAATGAATTTCTTTTTTTTTTTCATTCTTTTAATTCATTGGTAAACACTGGTGGTTTCAAATTAAATAAGATTTCAAAGAAAGAACAGGAAAACCTATAATGACATATACCAGGGAAGCCTGCCAGATGTTAATGAAGTCGCTAATTTTAAACTTAACTCCTCTAGTGGTGGCTGAGAGAAAAGAAATAAATACATGATAGAACCGGAAAGTAGAATGATATATTGATTCACAAACTCAGTAGTGACCTAGAACTTTCTGATGTTGTTTGGATCTAAATTGTTTGGACCAAGAAGAAAATTTTGGTTCCAGGTTTTCCAGCTATATATTAAAAATAAGCCAAATGTTCAGAAAGATAATTCTTTTATGCTTTGGATTAATTATACTGGTTCTGAATTCTTCTAACACATCACAACCTTTCGAATGCATGAAAACAGGATGTGATAAACTACATATTTCTCTCAAATTAGACCTTAAAAATTCAATCTCAAAATATAAAACGTAAGTTTGCTTTCAGGATGAGAAATAATTTCTAATTATTTCCCATGCCAAATGGGGCAGCAGATCATACTATTGGCTAAAGTATTGTATTGTTTAAGCTTATTTACATTATGCAAAAGTCTTATAAAATATAGTATTACTAAATATAAATACACAACTAAGCTGCAAAATGTAAATATTCAGAAACATATTACTCTACATGTGCTTCAAAAACAAATCACACCTCACTCACACAGAGAGGACAGTCCCCAAACACAGTTGCTTTAATGCTGGGTGTTCATACTGTAGCAGATGAATTGCCAGCAAAATGCTGAAAAGATAAGGACATCCTGCTGGTTTCCTTTTTCATATTTAAAAACTACCAGTATTCACACTGACTCTTCCCACTATCCATGGACATACCCATGTTTAGTCTCCCTCATGCTGAAGTTGTTAGGTGACTGGTGTGGCAGCACTGCAGGGGACTGAGAAAGGCTGGCTGCCATGGATCCTCTGCGGCCTCCCTGAACGCTCACGTGGAAGGGACCTGCCGTGGGCTATAGACTGGCCTCACACCCAGCCTGCACTCTGGCAGACACACTGTCACCTGAGGCCACAGCCCGAGGGGAGAGGAAAGAGCACTTCTTGCTGTTATTTTATTTGCTCTATAAAATCTACTTATATGCTTCAACTACTTTTCTCTAAGTTAGATTTCTCTTTGATTCAGTACTGAAATGGTAAGAAATTTCAAAAGAAAAGGCACTTTATTCAGAGGTTAATTTTTTTGGCCAGGTTGGCAAGGTTTCTACTTTTGATAACAGCCATTTTTGTTAACTCTATAAGTGAATATATTTACCTTAAAACAAATATACAGGACAGTTATAAATAAAAATAATCATTGTGGATATAAATATATTAGAATAGCTGATTTGATAGTTTCTCCATAAAATATAACAAATTTTATAGCATTTTCAAGTTTCAGGAGGTTTCATTGCTAAACAGTGGAACATTGTGCCATAAAGAAATTTCATAGCATTTAGTTGTGTGTACTTTTTAAAAATTATGTGATAAAAGATCAACATGATGATTGGGAACTGATGAAAGAGTTTCTCTATGGATGTAATTCCAATATACATAACTCCATGAACTTCTAATGCAACTTATTTTCTGAGTCCATCAAGAACCTAAGGCTTACTAAAAAAAAAAAAAAAAAAGCAAACATATCTAGGGAGAAGTAATTTTTCAATAGTCTAAGACAGAAATAACAGAGCAACAAGTGACATATCCTTCTATATGTTGAAGTTATAAAAATATACATAATACTTAAACGGTTGCACATAACAGATAGCAAATATATAACTCCATTATGTCTAGATTTAGGTATATATCAAGTATGTCTATTCACATAAAATTTACATAAATACTCATATGCATGAGTTAGATAGACACAAATGTAATTATACTACATTTAAAGCATACTACCTAATCTTGTAGAAAGTTTTATAAGAACTTTTTGAATAAGATTGTCTATATTATAAATGATATTTTTCTGTTTTACAAATTTATATTTTAATAGCCAAAGCCACAAGAATGCTAGGTAAACAAAAAATTTTACCAATCATTAAAAATAGTTCAGTTCCATGTGGACATCTAAACAAATATGGTTATATTAACAAAATGGAAAGTAAAAGAAATAATTCAAAAATTTCATTACATAGCAAATAATACACACTGATACTGTGCTGTGGGCATGATTAACAAGGAGATAAAATACACTCAAAGGTTAAAATGTGTGCAAACATGAATATATATATATATATATACACATATATGTGAATATATATGAAAGTAAACAAGTTATGAATGTTATAATAACTTAGTGACATGCAGTTCTTATTAAGAAATACTAATCCACAAGTCAAATTACCTAAAGGGGAAATAGCAGTTTAATGGATTTAACAACTGAAATCATAGCTACCTCATGACAAAGTGAGGAAATAAAGTGCAAAGCAAATAGAGAAGAAGGCAGACACTCACCTTCGGCGCCATTGGGAGTCATGGAATTACTATTTATATGCGAGTTATCGAGTTTGGGACCACTGGGGGATTCACTACTACCACTCAGACGGCTATGCGGGCTGGTTAGATCCTGCATTTCCATAGACCTAAACACAAGAAGCCTTCCGTTTGACACATGTACCAAATTCATGACACCACTATGTAACGCGATAACGACTTGACACGTTCTTTGAAACACATTCACACAAAAATCTCATTGTATCTCTTTTCTCAGACTCAAAATAGTTCATCTTGCACTTTGATTTCGGTCATCCTTGAATTAGGTGTGCTAGTAAAAGGTGTCACTTCGCTCTACCTATGCAGCCAAAAATTTGCATGGAGTTTTAAAAATTTCTTTCTTTCTTTTTTTTTGCTTCCACAGTTTATCTATTCACAAAGTCAACTGTCAGGCAATGATATCTATTTAAATTTTCAAAGAAAAAACGCAATCATAGTTTTCTATAATATTAAAAATCCTCAAAGATGTTACTTTTCTAACAGAAAAAGACAAATGTGTAAACAAGTACAATAAAAAACACTTGTCTATGGAATCTGTTTCATCTAATAAGTTAGCACTATGTACTCCCTTATAATTACCACCCAATTGTAATTTAATGGGTCTCCAAACCAAATAAAACCCTTGAAACCTATAGTCTAGTGACAGGGAATGAGATAGTCCTGATGCATGTGTTTACTCTGGCAAACTACTTAATTGTTCCTCTGTTTCCTTTGAAACAAATGCAGCATTAAAACATTATGATGTCGGCTCACTTGTTTGCTTTGTGGATTACATACAGCGTGCCCAATTGAAAAGGGATAAGGCCAGCATACAGGGCGTCCCTGTGAGCATTAGCACTCGGAATACCTCAGCTGTCACTTAGGAAAATAAAGACAATTCTGCTTCCCTGCTATCCTTCTGCATTTTGACTATACAAAAACAGTTCTGTCCCTCCTGTAGGTTCTTGGACTCAGGAGCTACTTACTCCGTAAAAAGGTTAAAAAAGCTACTATTCCTGTCCACAGTTTCAGAACTAGATGCATAGGTAATACTCTCGTTAATGAAGACAGGATTACTGAAAGTCACTCAAAACACATCTAGACACTGTCTGTATTCTGACAGCCAAATTTTGAAAGGTAAGGCCCCTTTGCTTTATTTTAAACTTTGTGTGTGCCTGAAATCATAATGGGAGGGTAATGTTACAATATGAAGGTATTACTTGCTGCTCACCGTCACTGGGTCAATAAAACAGTCATTTTAGCTTGGAGGCTGTACTTACATTGACTATGGATATCAGTTTTAAAAACAATACAAGCCATTTTACTTCTGCAGTGAATCTTCTGAATTCAAACTAGAAATGTTCTCAAATCTTTTTCTCCTAGTTCTTATTCCACAGTTTTCTTAACGTAAGAAAGTTTATCTCATAATCATTATCAAACTGGTTATTCCTTTCCTAAATACTTAAACATTTTTTAGAAGTATACACATACACACACACACACACACACACACACACACACACACACGAAGTTAAGTAATTTCAAACCAGGCTGTAGCTATTAATAGCAATAATTAAGACATACTAGACAAAAATAGATCTGGGTCACGGAAAGGTAATCTACAAAAATGATGAATATCAACAATATCCTTACCTGCAGCTCGAGGAAACAGCAACATCTGAACTGGTTTGAGATGTTTGCACCTGTGGTCAGGGGTAAAAAATTAAAAGCTGTTGTTACTGTGCTTCAGTGTCAGCTCTTAATTATACAGAGCACATGGCTGAGACCGACAATGCTCTCTTTTAACCAAAAGAGAGAGAGGAGGATAGTGCAGCAGTGAAAGGCATATTGTCTTTAAGTTGAGGTCTCAACTGTTGTTTCCTCCTGCAGGTCTATCCTCCTCCTCCCCTTGGGGGGGGGGCAGCCAAATGACGGGATAGTGATTCATCACTGGCCTATGACAGCTGCAAACGGGATTACCCCTCCCCCAATCAACATGCAAAGCAGCCTTGCCCAGCCTGCCTGGAAAAGGTGCTTGGAAAAAATAGCCATTAACAAAATGAGTGTTTTTAACAGCAGCAGTTCAGGCAATGATCCCCCAGCATCCTCAGAAGATCTTTCATCTTCTGTTATCACCAGCTGAAGCGGAGCTCCCGCCCACCCTTTTGACTCCTGAGGGTTTCTTATCCTTATCATGATGATTTTCTCCCACGTTTACTGTTTGTCATTTAACAATCACTAAAACAGCTCCTGGGCAGCTCCCAGGCAGTGCTGGGCTAAGAATAACGGCAAAGGCGAGTTTTCACACCCTAAATCACCTCACTGAGAGATGCCTGTGCAGCTGTGCTCTGCCGGGCAACACGGAAGTTTGTGTTTCCTTCCTTGGGTGCCTTTCCCATCTTTTACACTGAATAAAAAGAATGGGCAGTTGAAAAATCACTTCAACCTCCCAGTTAGCCAGCATGCCAGTCTCTGTTTTTAAATGGATCTAGATTGGGGGACTTCACTGAGGTGCAGGCTGGAGCAGCCACTGCCCTCTTCCTAGAGGCAGCTCTAGCCATCAGCAGCTGATCAGACTCCGGTGAGGAAGCTGCTGGCGCGCGTGCTCAGGCCGACACCTGGGCAGGCAGCGAGGAGCCTTCTGTATGATGCTGAAAATGGCTCAGAGTTCCAGATCTTTGATGTGCATTTTCGTTCAACCTGAACTGACATCAATTAGGGCCACAGAACAAAGACGAGAACTGAAGCATCTCAAATAACATTAAAATTACCCAACCAAGCATCTTCTGTGCAGCCCTGATATTTTCTACTTATGGTTTATCAAATTAAGAAACACTACTTTTCCAGCAAGAAGAAAGCATGGTTAAAGTCTACATGTCTCTGTATAATGTTTCCACAGGACAATGAAAAAGAATTTTTTAAAAATGCGTTACTCAGAAATTAAACATTAATGCCTATACATTTGCCATGCCGTGATAACGTGGGTTTCTGCAATTTTTGTTAATGTTCTCGCACAAAATAAAATGGTTTCTTTTAGAAACTGAGCAATATACCTCAAGGATAAATCCCCCCCTCACTTTTATACACCTGGAATAAATTATAGGCGAGAACTAAGTTTTTAAGAACTACCTAGCCTTAATTATGTGAGAGTATGTAAAGTATACTTTCTGTTAAATGTGAAAATCCATTTCCATTTTAACGTTAGCTAGAAAGCATAATCTCAGACTCATGGTATCGTTTGAAAGTTGGGTTATATTTACATTTGAGGCTTCACCTGTCATATCTAAATTTAAAAGACTACTGCTGATAATTTTAAAAACTGAACTGCAAAACAAGAATTAGTTAGTACATTTCTTCATTGAAAAGTGCATTTTCACAATATATTTCTTTCATGCAACCCAGTCTCTACTGTACTGTCATGGACTACAGTTTCTGAAAGCCCATTCCATGATCTTCATTTCATTAAGTATACTTCAGATATATTCTTTTGTGTCTCAGGGATTATTTAAACCATGTGTTGTGTGTTACTGTATTTAAAAATGACTCTTTAATCAAAATAACTTTAAAACAACTAATCCTCACTTAGGCTGGTCAGCTGAATCCACATCGTGGTCCAGGAAAAATAAATCTACTCTCAAGAATGCGAATGCAGACAACAATTAGACACAGATGTGAGCAAAATTAGTTACAGTTTACAAAATGCTACACTTCACATGCTTTTAGTTTTTTATGTGTAGTACAAGATTACAGTGAAGTAAGGAAACATACTCTTATAATGACTTATCTAAAAAGAACACCTATTTTTGATTGGTATGCATTTTCTACCATGTTTAATGATTTTTATAGAAACTTCTGTATTATAAAGGTTTGAAATCATAGAATGTCTGAAAAATAATTAATCTGGCATAATTTTGTTCAAAAGAGAAAAAAAGTATTTCCTGGCCTCCAAAAGAATGCTGTTAGGCATTCAGTAAACTCCTGTTTTCTACTTTACATCCATAAACTTAATATGTTTCTTGCTCTTAATCTAGTATTTTTAATTTAAATACTTCCATGAATGCAAAAATATTTCCCACTACATTATATAAATGGTCATCTTATGTTACAAGGAAGTCACTGCACTTTAATGCTTCTTAAACAGTCTTTGTACATGTCTGTACTATGTACAGACATAGTAGCATATTGGCAGAGTTGTGAAAATACAAAGAAAAAAGATAGCAGAACTCTTTAGAATTTAAATTCAAGAATCAAACTAGTAACTTCGACTTCTGATTAGTTAATGAGGTCTTTCAAGTTTGCCTTTTTTTCTAATTAAATTTATAATTCTTCTCAGATGTAACTTTTGTTGATGTTCAATTTGTCTCTCTCGTTTTGTTAAACCTCACATAGTACTTCGCCAATCCATTGAATAGCCACATTAAATCTGTTAATACCATGCTCTTCAACCCCAGAAATTATTTCCAGAAGGCAAACTTGCTTTGAGAGATCATCAAACAAGACTTAAGGTACACATTTTATCACATTTTCCCTACCACAGAGCTCAGGATGCAGGGCAAAATCATGACTTTTGCACTGTTTATTATACTTTGCTAAATTACAAATCAAAAGCATCTGACAGAAGATCATGTATGAAGCCAAAAAGTTAATAATGTTCTGTGAAAAGTAAACTGTAAATGGAAAGGGATTCTAAATCTCAGAGCACAGAGAAAATAAAATGTAGGTACTTGTCTAAATTATGGGTTTTCCATAGGCTTTTTTGCTTGCTAGAAGCAATTTTTATAAAATGACTCTGATTTAAAACTTTTTTCAAAATGAAAAGCAATTGTCAAAGTGAAAGTACCAAACTTATCTAAATAAATAGAGTTGGTGACAGAGCTAGTTCTGTTCAACCACAGATCAACCTGAGTACTTCCAAATTTGAGAGACAATGGCAATTTTCTAATCAGAATATATATTGTAGGACATAACTGTGCCTTAGCTCTGCAAAGCTTTTTAGGCAGAATAAAATCTTGCTCAAATTTCTCCTCAATCAATATTTCCAACTATGGTGTCAGCAGGGCAATCAAAACCTAAATTTTTTAAATAAAAATGTAACCTTAAGATTAAAATGAACTTACAGGAAGGGGTAATTTTTTTTTAAAATTGGTACACTTCCTTTTTTATTAGACTCCATAAAATAAATATTTTAATGCTATTGCTGCGTATTTACTGGAATACTCATTTGCAGTATCTCATTTAAAGAAAATGACAAAATAGCATTCTTATGAAACCAAAAATAAGGCAATTCTCAAACCACATTGATTCTACCTATGATTTAAGGATTATTTTCAACATTATCATTGATTGAAAGAAAATGTGGAACAAAATACTATCTGATTAAAGTGTTCTCATTGAAAGTCTGCCTCTTTCTAGTGTAGTCTTATGAAATAAATTCTCACACTCAAATGGAAATATTCTTCTAAGAAAACCACTTATCATGTCTGTGGAGCCCAACAGCAGTTGACTTCCATTTGGCACTGAAACTACACAGGGGCTCAGTTAGTTTTCTGTGTTTGTCAGGGAGGAGAAGTTTCAGAGATTGGAAATCTATGGCCGTCCGCTCACTTTCTGAGCAGTTGGGGCCTTGGGGAAGCTCAGGCATCGAGAAAGTCAGATATCAAATGTAGATCATGTAAAAGCTGATTACTCATTGTGTACATGTCTCCAAACAGTGAGGTTTGCAAAGACCCAAGCACAAAATAAACCATCTCTGAAAGACACTTTAAAAAGTCACCCCAAACCTGCAAAACTATTCTATGTACGTTCCTACCAGTTTTTTGTACCCCTTGCCATTTTAAGAAACGAAACATAAAAAGTTTATCTAAATTCAATGACATCTCTGAATTTATTGAATTCTTACAAGTGCTAAACCTAAACGTGTAAGAACTCCTCCCAACAGATATAAACTCATGAGTCATTAGCAATTCATATAGATTTTGAATGGCAAACATTTAGAGCGGTAATTCAAAAGTTGAAGAGTCTAGATTTTTAACTTCAAGGTCCATTTAATTCATTTAAAGTGTTAATAAATGACAAATTAATTAGCCCAGAGTTTATTGTATCACCTTTTGGAGATGAGCCTGGTTAATAAAATATTTACAAAATTCATTGACTGAAGCAAACAGATGAATTTGCTTAAAAAGTGGTTATCAGTTTGCTATCTATTGTCCATTCAAATGTTAACCCTTTCCTCATTTTTCCCCCTATCAAGCTAAAGCGCATAGGAAAAGTCACCCATGTGTTTGTTACCATAGCTGATAATACTTTAATCACATAATATTTGAGTCCTGTGGAGAAAAGAGATAGGAAGTAAAACCTGATCTTGTATCACACTTTTTTATATAAATCCTAAGAAGTCATTAACAATTGATTTGTACTGCTCTCTTCAGGATCCTAATCGTTCAGAAAATTTGAGGGTTAAAAATTACACTCTTACGATGGAACCCTGTGGCTAATAAAGTAAGACGTACAAAATGTCTTACTTTTCCTCAAGCCGTAATGTTTCTCTTTTAAAACAAATCCAAACAATAATAAAAGCGCGCCTGCTACCTTGGTCTTTGCCCACAGGACAGCTGTTGTCAGTCACTACAATTTTTCAAACAGTCGTCTTGTACTTACAGCGCTCACATCTGCTGCATCCACCAGTTTAATGTGCTCCTTGGAGTTTTCTGGTTTAGCAAAGCTCCATTCCTGACATAGTTTTGCTGCCGGGCCGGGACGGCGAGGGCTGCGCGGCGCTCAGCGGAGCTGCGCTGCGGGCCGCGGAGCGCGCGCGCGAGGCACAGCCCGGCTCCGGGGGACGGCGGCGCCCGGGCGCTGCTGCAGGCTCGGGCTGCCAAGCGACTGAGCCGACGCGCTCTCCCCAGGAAGAAGCCCGCCACAGTGGACGGCAACAGGAAGGCTTACAGTCGGAAGTGGCACTGGAGAGTTTCTACCTCGCCCCAAACGCGGAGCCATCAGCTCCCACCGTCCTGTTTGGGAACAGTTCCGCGCCCCGCGCGCTCTCCCCACTGCACGGCAGCCGCAGATAGCATCTGAGAACCCTAGACAAAGAACCAGCAGAATCGCATCTCTTGATTTGTTTGCGCAGCCTTGTAGGTCTGCCCAGGAAGCCTCGGGGCTTTTTTTTGTTTTGTTTTGTTTTGTTTTTGCAACGCAAACCACAGCTATTCTCTTGTCCTAACGTTATTGGTTTAAATGCAACAATTGAAAGGAGCCCTGCTCTGTCTGACTCAACCTAGCTGCTTAAAAAAAAAAAAAAATTATTATGTAAATGAACGCGCCCCATGCTATCTGAATAAACAGCTGTGTGAGAGTAACTCCGTGACATTGTCAGCACACGCACGTCCTGCCGCAGTAGCTCCCAATTAAGATCTTTGGGGAGTAGTTACACGTTATCTTTTTACACTTTTCCAAAACTTTTATTTTTTTCAGGCCCTGAAACTTGAGGAATCGACAGTTCTCAGAAGGTTTTTCAAATGTACCTCCCCACTAACAAGTCTGGGGAAGATAAAAGTCTAACGGCTGATTCCAGTAAGTGGAGAAAGAAAAAGCGAACGTGCAAGCTATTATCAATTTAACGATGAAAGCGTGGCTGATGATTCCGCAGCAACTGCTAGGATGGGAAGAAAGTTCTCCCTAAATGATTCTTCGGATACAAACCAGATAATATTTCCATGTTAATATTTTCCAATGATTTTTGTGAAAAGATTCATTTCACCTACAGTTCTTTCTTTACAGCCTACTCTTTTTAAACGGTCTACCCAAACTCAGTACCTGTACCTACACCTGATTGATTACACTCGCCTAGAGATTTGCATCTCGTTAAGATCTCACGTTTTATATAGATAAACGACTTCACTTGCAAGATCAATGACTTACCCCTGATATTGATTTCAATATTTAAAGAAGGCATCCCTTATGTAGACTAATGATATTTTAATTTTTCAGCCCTGTAAATACAAATGGTTACTTTTATTCTATTCATTCATCAAAACTAGTTTTTTTGCTTTTAAATACAATAGTTGTCTCCACTGGATTTTCCCGAAACTCTTTTGTCATTATCAGTAATGCTGTTCTCTTTATTTATGTTTTTATTAAAAAACAATCCCTTTTCTTAGGCTTAGTCTGAGAAAAAAATTCAAAAATCACAGTAACTTCCTAAATGATCTTATTGCTAGGTCTTCAGCTGGTAAAACAGAAAGTTTTTCTACATTGCTAACTTGTAAATGAAATAACTAATTATACAAAAACAAAACACCTCTACTGACCCAGTTGAAGGCAAGCTTTTCCCTCCCCCCAGCCCTGACAAGACGCCAGTCTAAATTCTTCAGAAAAGAACGCTCTGTCAAACCTAAGAGACATCTTAAACTGCAGATTGACCTAGGATTTCATTTTGTATAGTACCAGCAAGGAATCATGGGATAGCGTCTACCATATTTGGGAAGCCAGGCCACTAAACAGTCGATTGCTATTGGAGCAGTTCATGTATGCAGCAGAAATAGAATTATGTTACCACCTACAGCACTTTCAGGCCAGAAGTATCAGTTATTCAATATACTAAAGTATATGTGCAGAAGACAAAACACAGTCTGTAAAGGAGGTTTTTAGTGTTGTCAGATAAAAGGAATTTTATATTAATTCAATCTATGATATCAAACACCCATGCAACTGCTTTTGCAATCAGATTTATTGCTAAGTACCATAAAATATAAAATCTGAGGTGCTGGTAAAAAATTATATCTTATTAGAAACTTCACATGGAGCTATTTTACACATGTCCTATAGTGTTTAAATTATTTTAGACATATGAGGTTAAAATGTTATTTTTCTGACCCATGAAGGATTATATTGGCAAATTCAGAATATATAAACTATATGAAAGCAGCAGAAATACTGGGTGAGGTATGTCATCTTTCTATACACAATGCATGCCAATATCACAGTAAAAGTTACACTACATGTGCTTTTATATTTAAATTATATTTATATAACCAAAGAAATACCATTGAAAAATGATGCATGTAATTATGGAGAAAATTATGAAAAGCGTGATGAATTTAATGTGACCACTAATTGGCATGATGTAGCTCATGCTTCATAAGTATTCGACAAAGCTTAGTAACTGGCTAAAAGTACATCTAGTATTTACCACTTTTAAATAGTTTCCTTTTCCTAAAGTAAAACTAGATGGATTAAAAAAATCATATATTTGTCTATAAATTTTATCTCATTACTATTTCTAAATACAAATATAGTAATTACTACTGTATACAACTTAAACAAAAATTAAGTTATTCTGATTAACTAAAATTTAAAACATTATTAATAAGACACAGTTTGTAGTGTACTGTTTACTTCCTATTTTAAAAATTTTACCCCCTATAATTACATAACTTAACCATTTACTCTTAAGCATCAAGCTGTCCCCTCAAGGAAGTTATATAGATTACACAAGTTTTAGGAAAATTTGCTAAAAATTTACTATTAGTAAGGATACACAATAATAGAAAACATTATTATCTGATATTTGCTGCAAATATCACAACACATAATTGCATGAATAAGAATTTAAAATTTTTCCAATATGTTCTCCCAAATAAAACCAAAGTGTACATATAATTTTATCTGGAAAAGGAAAACACTTGAAATATTCAACTGGAATGAAATATTTGAATAACCTTAATGAGATAAAAGATCTTTCATATACTGTATCTCCCAGCAGGTTTATCAGACAGAGTCAGCTGTTGCTTGGATATGTGCCCAGATATATACAGAAAGTCTATAATTTTGATACAAGTTTTCAGTGTTTTTAGGTTAGCAGAAAGTTTTAAACAAAGGCATAATTATGAAAATAAACAACTGTCCTAAACTGAATTTAAAAAAGACAAGAGCAGATATAAGGGACTCATTAGGTCAATTCAAATGGTGACTTGGAACTCTCCTAAAACTACATTTAAACAATTGATTAATCAAATTAAACACAATGACTAAAGACTAAGAAAACAAGGGATAAAACACAGTGTCTCTTTTTCTTCCAGGAAAAACAATAAAGTTCTTGAATCATTGTGGTTTTTAATAAAATATGTATTTTGCCTCTATTCATATTTACCTCAAAATAATTCCAGTAGTATGCATGTGTCCTATGGCTTGGTCCAACAGTTATTTGCTGCATAGATAATTCTTATAAAATGATTATTTCTTAAAAGGAATTACAGAGTAAGTCGAAAAAGAGAACTAGCACTTAAAGACCAATGCATCGTCTCAAAATGCAAAATTCTACTCGGTATTTCTCTTACACTAGTAAAATCAGTTTCTGAAAACATGTAGTATTTTGGACTGAAAATTGTTAAAAGTACACCAGCAAATGGAGTATTCCAAAATACTGCCCTTCAGTTTTCTATTTCCTTTTCTTGTGGTCCATGCAAAGGCACAACATTTCTTTGTGGAACCTTTGGACCCATGTCCAGATGACTGGGATTATGATGTTTGCTGGCATTAGGAGTGGCCACTTCCACGACCTATGCTTTCCTCACCGGCACGAGACCTACAATGAAGGTCCTGCTCCTGGTACCCTTCTGTTGAAATGCAACCAAGTAAAACATCCTCTATTTATTTAAAGAATGATACTAAATCCGCCAAACTAAATGTCTACTGGTACTTTGTTAAATGCTTTCCATTCAAACTCCAGCGTGAATAGCATTTAACAGTAAATTTAAGGGGGCAATTACTATTAACTGTACCATGGAAAATTATTTTCATAAATATTACAGTCTTTTTCCAACACAATATGAAAATAAAGCCTATTTCCCAACTTCCTAATATAAGAACATTTATTATTACATATGAATCATAGCCATTTATTTATGTAGGTTGGAAAATTTGTTGACCTATGTAGTAATGACTGCCTATAGGATGTTATTTTAAAAACATTATTCTTAATAGAAAATTTGAGCAGCACTTCTTGAAACTAATAATGATGGCAAAGGTAGCAGTGGATTTGAGCAAAGAGCGTGAAAAGATACAGTTGCTTTAGGAAATACATGACAAAATATTTCTGTTTTTAAATCAACTAGCTCTGCAAAATGGCAAACAGGGTTAGTTTTGCCTCTGTATATAAAAATATATGAATAACTGGCCTTGGAAGTATATGTTTAATCTCAGCAATAAACCACTTTACCTTCTCACAATGTAAAGCAGATTTCGATTGACATGAAGCCACCTAGAAAACCCAAGTTGTCTCTTCTTCAACATATTTTTTCCTCTAAATCATGGGCAAAACCAACCTTGTCAGCACCTCCCATAACATGTAAGAGGATCTGAAAATATGTTTTGTGTTTTCCAGGTTTCCTGACAGCTAAGTTCACAGTTTTTAAATTCTTCAGATTCAATGACTAGGCCATGGAGGAAGGAAAGGAGTTAGCATTTATTAAGTGCTTACTATGTACTCTGTACTGTGCGAGGCAACACATATGTCTATAAATGCTGTTTTGTTGTTTTAAATCTGTATGTTTCCTCCCATTTGATCTTGAATGCGCCTCCACTTTTAGCCATCAAACTCAGGTCGAAACAGCAGATGGAGCAATTGGACATCAATAGCTGCGGGTTTTATGTCATTTTGGAACAAAGTGAAGTCTAACAAAGTTAATAAGTGCAGAAGATGTATGATATATTGAAATGACATATACAGGCATATGTCAGATATAGATATATAAAATACCTAGTTATATAGTAATACATATCAAGCTAAAATATCAACATGGGAAGACATCACTATAAAATATCTGATCATTCATAAATACACATTGTAAGATACTTTACAGGTTCAAAAATAAAGGTACATTAAATGATCAATCGGAAATGAGGTGAGAAATTCTTAAAGTTGAAATTATCCAATTAGGAATCACTTTTCCCTCTTCATTTTGCTAATAAGGTGAATTAATTTCCTAACGTAAGGATAAAATATTTCCAACCTTTTTATTATACTAAAAGGACAACAAGTAATTATATGGGTAACTTGTTTCATAGCTAGATCAGTTTCTTCTCTTTCGCCTTCCTTCATTTCAGTTATCCAGAGTGATATGCTTTGATCTTAATTGCCTCTACACGATAAGCATGTGATATGCTCACTGAAGAAATAATTATATTTAAACCACACTCCTCCAAGTTTCCTAATGCACTTGGAGGTTGAGTTTGAGTTTTCAGAATCAAGAAACTCTATTTTTGTTACAAAGAAATTGCTAGGGAGGGGGCAACAATCCCAAAGCCTAATAACCTATAGGAGTGTTTTTTTTTTCCTTCCTTCAAGCAGCATTAACTTTCCCCCCTCTACTTTCCCAAATCGGGGGGAAAAAGGGTAACCTCTAAAGTTGTTTTAGACAGAAGGTCACAATTCAAAGGAGTTGTAACTTAATCCAGTGCACTGCAATCACATTGCTATTGGAAACACAACCAAAAGCACCATTATTTGAGATGTTTTTATTAAGCAACATCAATAGGTATACAACCTGGAGGTTTCTCTCTACTGGGAAGTTTTGCTGGATTCATACACATAGGCGATCAAGTTGCCTCGAGGCCTTGGTATTTTAGTGTGCTGTGGCCCAATGAAACAAGGTAGACTTGAAATTACACGCTAAGAAAAACAATACCTTCAGTTTGTTCAAATACTTAAAAAGACAGTACCTTTCTGAGACCAATACATAATAAGATTATATATTTCAGGTTTTGAGTATTCATAATTAATAACAACGTTTATTTTAGACGGCTGGTTATTTACATTTGTGGTTCAAGTTTTTAAAAAACAAAACAAAACAAAACTAAGCCTGGAAGCATCCTCTGCCCCAATTCAGTTTTAACATCAATGATCTGATTAACCTGAATTGTAGAGGAAAATGAAGTCGAATATCTGGGCTTTTCTGAGTTCCTATATTTAAAATACATAAAAAAAATTTTAAAACAATGTCCTGGTTGGTAGGGATTTATGGGTTTGCAACTTGTTTTTTAAATCAATACAAGGAAAAACAGTTTACTGAGAGGTCAGAGTGCTGGTGGAGAAGCCCTCTCCTTCCTGAGTCTCACTAACAGGCCCTGCTGAAAGATCAGCAAAGGCCCCATTAGCTCAGCCCCCTGGGACGGCTGTCACTTTCCTTCCTGTCCTTGCCTGTGAGGACGCTCCTCCCCGACAGCCAGCCAGCACTGGCCAGAGAGGGAGAGGGCGAAAGAGGGACAGGACAGCAACGAAGCAGGACAAGAGTCAGAAAATGAACTGCTCGGCCATCCTAGGCCTTTTCAAAGAATGAATGCACTTGACCTAGAAATTCTAAGGGAAAATGATAATACTTGTCGATAGGCAGATTTTATATATTTTTTTCATTGATGTGACCGTTCCTGGTATCCCCACCTTGTTTGTGAGGAACTGCAGTGAGAAGTCCAAAATGGAGAACGAATGCAGACAGTCTGGTTCCCCACAAATGAAGTCAGTCATGAACATTTCATAAAGATTGTCAAAGAGAAGAAACTATACCTTGTCCCTGCTTAGAATTTCCCCAACTCATCACTGTTACGAGCCTATGAATTTCCAACAGGTGAAAAAGAATAAAAATAATTTTAATGAAGTATTACACATTAACATCTCTCTGAAGCAGCACATCACAACGTGTAATTCCTATCTCACTTTTCTATTCCATGTATTTTTATGTCTATCTCTACTTCAAGCTTTTCATGTCCATGAAGTATAGAGTGACTGACATCTTCCCACAAACAAGAGCACCTACTAGACCAAAATAAATGCACCAGAGATTCAAGTGAGCTCTAATTCTGGCTCTGGCATAAGTTTTCTGTATTCTCTTTATTATTACTCTCTTATCTTAATTTATAAACTGGTTAACTACCATGTGAATGCAAAGTTAGACCCATTCACTAAAGCAGAATGGGAACAAAAATGTTTATTTGTGTGGTAAAGCTCATACAGACAATACCATAGCAAAAGAAAACTGAACTTCAAATCAATTTAATTAAATAATTGGGAAATGAATGTTGAGGGCATGGAAGTTTTGGGGTTTAGCATGGGTTGATATACATGGTAGGTGTTCCACAAATGCTATTTAATTAACACTTGTATACTAAGATATGAAATGGAAACACAGTCCTAGTTTTTGAAAGAAAAATAATTTCCCTTGCCTTCATTTCTTCGTTTACTTCTTCCACATTGTTATATTTTCCTCTACTGGAAGGTCTAAAGCCGAACTGACAATTAATTTAAAAATACAATATATTTATTTATTTTTTTAAATTATCTTTATTGGTACATTATGAATACACATGATAATCGCATTCAACATTAAGAGTTAGTACCAGAATACGACATGACTTGATTCTCATTTTTTTTTCCCTCCCCCCCGCCCTGCATCCCCGACCGCCTATATACACAATCTTTGTTTTCTTTTTTTCTATACTTTAAGGAAAAAATAGTCTTTGAAACTGTGCTAAGAGTTTGCTGTTGTGAGAACAGGAAATAATCAAGCTCCAAGAAAATTAGGAAAGCAAAGCAGACCTAAAATCACTATACTTTATGGTAGGTATTTGAGTAAGGCAGTAAACTGGAATAAGAAGTTCAGGTTCAATTTTTTAAAAAGCCATCATATACTATATTTCAGCAATAAACATCAATAAAAATCAGAGTCTTCCCTAAGATGTCTGTTATCCTAATATCTCTCCACATTTTCTTTATAAAAGCTGAGCCAAAAAATTCAAAAGTAAGAAAAAAATTTAAAAGACCATGCAATAAAATAAAGTATCTTGAAGGAAATTCTATATTTCCTGTCTAGGAAATTCCTCTTGTATCCACAAAGCTGTCATTTTCAAATTGTGCAGCTTTTAGGCTCTTCAGAAGTCTCATCAACCGCGTCAGTTGGTCTGTTAACCAACAATGTGTCACTCTGTAAATATTTATCATAATTCTAGTAGGTGCCAGGGACGGCGGATACAAGAAGCAGCAGCACACAAGTCAGACAGAATTCCCACCACTAAGAAAATTACATTATCATGCTCATGCAGAAAACTGAAAAGAAGTGAAAAGGTGGCTGACTTAAGAAAGGTATTTCTTTTGCTTTCTGTAGAAACTCCAATAAAGCAACAGAGAAGGGAAGTTTTTGTTTTGTTTGTTTTAGCACAAATGGCTAAGGACAAAGAGGGCACCAATAAGAAAATAAGTTACAAAAGTGGAAAGTGAAAAAAACAAAAACAGGTAGACCATTTGAAATAACCTTTTACACCTCAAAAAGTCAAATCCAAAGTTGGCAGTAAGAAGAACAGGAAAGGGCTGGGGATTTAGCTCAGTGGTTCCAGAGCCTGTCTTGCAAGAGAAAGGACCCAGGTTCAATTCTTGGTAACCACATACCATACTGGGTGTAGAGACTCATGCCCAGCAGCAACCAGCACCACATACCACAGTGCCGGGCGTGGTGGCTCACGCCTGTAATCCCAGCACTCGGGAGGCAGAGGCAGGAGGATTACTGTGATGTGAGTTGGAGGCTGAGCTCAGGGCCAGCTTGAACTGCAAAGCGAGACCCTGTCTCAAAAAAAAAAAAAAAAAAAAAGAAGAGCAGGAAAGTGAGGTAGTAGAGATCACCATCATCCAGTTCCGCCACCTCTCCATCTCCAGAATAGGTGGCAGCAGGTACTTTTGTTAAGTGAGGGTCAAAATGAGGCTTAAAAATGAGGCTAAGGTACAAGTCTGTGTAAGAAGCAGTGAAATTCCTTTTCACATTTCACGTGGCTAGCGGGACAAGTAGAATGTGGACTGGAACAAAGGCCTTGGATTGTATCAAGGGCACCATACCACCAACAGGCAGATTAAAAAGCACACACTGAATGCTGGGAGAGCCCCTTCCAGCTCCTGCCATCATCACTGTTTCCGCATCAGGCTTCCTAGAACAGCTGGCTGGATCTTTATCATCAAAGCAGGAGCCTAAAATCACCTCCACAGAGAATTCTGATGAGTACAAAAAAAAAAAAAAAAAAAAAAAAAAAAAAAAAAAAAAAAAAAAAAAAAAAAAAAAAAAAAAAAAAAAAAGATCTAAGGTACACACACCTGCCTGTCCCTCATTAAAAGGACACAGCCTACTCACCCAATGTAGAACATCCACAATAGCAATAACAAAAAAGAGCACATGGAAATAAAAAGTAAGATAACAGAAATATGAAGTTCAGTAAGATTTGGAAAAGAAAGCTGAGGCAGCCTCTCAAAAAAGGAGAGCCAGAAGAAATGGAAAATAGGAGAGAAGTATGGGAAAGAGCAAGAGCGGAGGTGTTGGAGGCCCAGCATTCAAGTAACTGGAGCTTTCGAAAGGCGGCATGGAAAATGAAGGGCAAAACTTCGACAGATAACTCTAAAATGTTTTCTAGGACATATATTTCCAGGTTAAAAGGGCTTGGTGAGTACCCAACAAAATGTGGAAAAGCAGACCTGCTACAATGCCTGTTGTTGAGAAATTTTAGAACCCTGGGAATAAAAACTAAGTTCCACAGTCTTTGAGAAAGATAAAAGACTGATCGTGGACACTACATTTCTTAACTGAAAAGGTATTTTTGGAAGGTTAGAGCAATGACATTAAATTCTTTAAGGAAAAAAATTTCCAACCTAGTATTTTAAAGTCTATCAAACTTTATAACAAGTAGGAAAATTAAAATTAAGAGTATTGTCAAACATGTCAATTTGAAAAATTTATTTCCCAGGTATCCTTTACCAGGAAGCTAATAGAAGATATATTCCTTCAGAATTAGGGAGTAAACCTTTATGAAATGGACAATACAAAGAGGAAAAAGAAGAATATAATACCTAGTGCTGATAGTAAAGAGAAATTCTAAGGTGATGGCTGTGTCCCAATATAATAGTCCAGGCTGGAGGTTAAATTCTCCCAGGAAAGTTTTCATTAAGATGAATGAATTAATAGGATAATTAATGCATTTGAACATATAGGAAAGAGCAGTAAACAGGAAAGATCATGGAAATGATTTATTAAGAGAAATAAGTAAACTGAATTCAACAACATAGAGAAATCATACAGCATGAGCAAATGGATTTATCCCTGAGTTCTAAGGTTGGTCTACTTTTCCATATCAACTCTTGTGACATGCCACATACATAACAAAAATGAAAAGTAAAAACTACTTGATCATTTCAATAAACGCAGGGAGAGCATTTGACAAAGTTTAACATCCATTTATTATAAAAAATCAGCAAAATAGGGATAGAAAAAAAATTCCTCAACACGGTAAGTCATTCACAAAAAACCTACAGCTAACCTTTCTTCCCTTTTATCCAACATAGTACTGCAAATACCAACAAGAACAATCAGGCAGGAAGAAAAAACAAAAAACATCTGAGTCAGAAAAAGAGGAATAAAATTATTCCTGCTTGCAGGTGATAAGATTTGATATGTGGAAAACACTAAATACTTGATGAAATAACTACAGGTAATGAATGAATCCAGTCAAGCAGAGCACAAAATCAACAAAGAAAAATCGACTGCATTTCTTTATACCAATAATCATCTAAGAGAAGAAGTCAAGAGCCAAGGGTTTAGCTCTGTGGTTCCTGTGCCTGCCTTGCAAGCACAAGGTCCCTGAGTTTGATCCCTGGCATAGAACAATGCTGGGCATGGTGACTCACACCCACCAGCAATCACATGGTACCATATACCACGGTGCTGGGCATGGTGACTCATGCCTGTAACCTTAGCACTCAGGAGGCACAGGCAGGAGGATTGCTGTTAGTTCAGGGCTTGCCTGGACCACATAATGAGTAAGGGGCAGCCTGAAGTACAAAAGTGAGACCCTGTCTCAAAGAAAAAAAAAAAAAGAAAAGAAAAGAAAAGAAAATCCCACTTGCAGTCACATCAAAAAGAAGAACTTCTTACAAAGAAAGTTAAGTAAGTGAAATATCCATCCACTAGAAACTATAAAGCAATGATTAAACAAATTTACAAAAATAAATTTAAAAATCCTATGTTTGTGAATTGAAAAAGGTAATATTATTACAATGTCCATATTGCCAAAGTAATCTACAAATTAAGTATGACCCCTATAAAAATTCCAATTCCAGATATAAATGTAGAACCACAAAGACACTGTATAAGCAAAAACAATCTCAAGAAAGAAAACAGGGTTGGGGCCATCACATTTCCTGATTTTAGTTAATACTATAAAGGCAGAGTAATCAAAACAAAACAGCTCTAGTATAAAACAGACACACAGGTCAACGGAACAGAGTGAAATCATGTAAACTCAAGCATTTATGGTCAACTAATTTTTAACAAGGCCAAAAGATCCATTGGGGAAGAAAATTGTCTTTTCAATGAGTGGTGATGGAAAAACTAGAGTCCACCTGTAAAAGAATCAAACTGGATCCTTATATTATACCATGCACAAACAACAATTTAAAATGGATTAAAGATCTGAATGTAAGACATTCTCTTTCTTTCTCTCTCTTTTTCAGTACCAGGGATCAAACTTGGGCTTTTGTCCTTCCAAGGCAGGTGCAGTACCACTTGAGCTAAATCCCCAGCCCTTAACAGTTTAGCTCACAATTTGCAGCCTTTCAGTCCATAGTCAGCTGGCTTCAAGGCAAGGTAGTATAAGACAGAGACATTGTAGAGAGGAAATGTTCATGGCCTTTCAGACAGAAGGCAGCAAACAGAAAGCAGCAGCAGCCTCCTTTCCTTCTCTGCCTTTATATTTTATCCAGGCTGTAAGACTATTGATTGGTGTCAGCTACCCCAGGGTAGGGCTGCTATTATCTACATCCAGAAAAATCTAATTTCAATCAGTGGACCCCACCCTTACCTGAGCATCACAGCCTCTAGACCCAACCAGCTCCAAAAACCCCTGTGAACACATATGGCTTTGGGGTGAGATATAGTTACAAATTATACACAAACCATAGACTGCCTCTTCATTTTGTTAACTGCTTCACTTTTTGTGACAAGTTAGCCCATAACACTGCAAAATGTTATCAACAAATAACACCATTAGACTATTCATCTGAGAACCAAGGAGGGGTTTCTGTAGGAAAAGGAAATGAAAATGACAGGGAGGTGGGAGGACCACCTTCTAATGACAATTTATATTTTGTTATTTAGAAATTATGTACATATAATTTTAAAGTAAAATTAGAAATACATTCTGTTTCTATATTAGTAATTTATAAACAGATAAAAATAAATTCACAGAAAACTCGGTAGACAGGACATGGGGAAGTAGCAGGTGTTATTTGAGTTCATCAAGGCAGGCCTCTGTGGAATGTCACCAAGTGGAGACTTGAATGATGAAAAGGTGAGGCACTTGTAAAATAGAATAGGTGGGAAGCGATCTGGATGAAAAGAACAGCAAGTTCAGAGGGAACAGGCTCAGCTAGTATGAGGGAAGGAAGGAAGAAACGTGGACAAGAGTGAACAAAGGAGAAAAGAGAAGGGTGCAGGCTGGGTGTAGTCTGTCCAGCACGGTAGGTCTAGTAATTCTGGGATCTTGTTTTAGATGGTGGAACACTGCCAGAGGTGATTTTCATTTGCTTGGTCCTATGTAGCTTTGGAACAGAAAAGTGACATAATCTGATTTGTGTGCGAGAAAGATCACTCTGTCCTCTGTGTGATAGATTAACTATAGGAGAGCCATGAAAGAGAGGAGGTCAAATTGAGGACTGTGCAGGTGAGCAGCAGTGCGGGAGTGCGTAGTGCAGGTGAACAGTGGTGGTAATCTAGACTCGAGTTTTATTTGGAAAATGATGATATGTAATCAGACATAGGATGTATTCTGAAGTGAAAGCCAGTAGGAATTGTAGATTGGATGTGGGTTTGGGGCAAAAAAAGAAATTAAGAATGATTTCAGTCTCTCTGCATAAACTATAAACATCACTGATTTTACTTTCATCTCCATTTATTTCTACTTTCTGCTTTCTTGCTCATATAACAATATGAAATAAACATGAAGAGCCTAAATCAGTTTCTAAATAACTGACAGTTAACTGAGTCTTTTAAAGATTATTTCATTAAACCACCCAAGGCATCCCTTCCTCTGCCCCTACTCTTCACCAGCCTCCTTTTTCCCATCTCCTGTCTTTCTGTATGTTTTTGTTTCTCTATATTCACCTGCCTAGTGTAAGTATCTTTTTTCTCTTTTCTATCTTGTCAGTCTTTTATCCGTCACTATCCACTGTCTTATTGGAATAGTCTATTATTGTGATAACCCACTATGAACCATGCCTCTTCAATTTCTGAGTTTAGTGAATGAGATAATAGCAAGGATGATATAAAGAGAGATTTGAATGGTCCTTGCATATTATATGTCATCCTCTGTGAATGTTGACTCTGGGTCCAGCCATGAAAAAAGAACAGTTTACTAGTCATGTAGTAGAAGAGACTCTTTTTTATTGATCAATTATCTAATGTTGTAACCAAATACCTCTAGGTACACATGGGCGATGCACAAAGGGTATGCCAGAGAACAGCCGTATACCTCACAGTAGCTGGGGAGCAAAGAGACAGGGAAAAAGCCAGAGAGGAAGGAACCAGGGCCCTGATATAATCCCCAAGGTGATGTCTTCCTGACTCAGTATTAACTAATCTCCTACGCATCTCTCAAGCCAATCAAGTTGACGATCAAGATTAACCATCACACTCAGCTGACCAGTCAGCACCCTAAAGAAAGTCATATGAGAGGGAAGCCATATGAGACATTCCAGCTCCATCTGCCACCTGATTAGGAGACGATTCATGTGATATCAGAAGAAAAGCCAATAAACTGAGCTCAGCTACTCCACAAAATTATGAACACACAGAAGGGTGAGGGGCCTGCAATGTTGCAATCTATAATGTACAGTTTTTGGTGTTTGCATTACTCCATCTACACAGAAGCTCATATAGCAATTTGTAATATTTTGATTCCTTTCTAAAAAAGGCATATATTTAAATTATATATATATACATACATATATACAGATAGTGAAATGATTGACCTATTTCTTACCCATTTCTTCTTCCTCAGTTGCCCTAAACAATGTTCTGCTGCTGCCTGATTCTATATATTCAAAATGTTTTTTGTTTTAAAAAAAAAAAAAGCTTGCTGAAATGCTCTTATGAAAGTTAGCAATCACATGCATGGAATCAAAACTACTACAAATGCCTGTTTTTATCTTAGTTACCTTACATGTAGCACTCTATAATGGAAAATATCCATAGCATATGTCTCACATTCTATTTACCACTTTAGCTGTCTGTTAAGTGTACAGTTTAGTGACATAGCAAATATTTTCATTGTTGTGTGACCATCATCACCATGCATCTCCAGAACTTTTTCGTCCTCTCAAGCTTAAACTTTGAAACCATTAATCACTAAGTCCTCATTTTTCCTACCCTCCAACCCTTGGTAACCACAATTCTATTTTCTGTCTCTACCAATGTGACTATTGTACATACCCCAAGTAAATGAATAACCAGGCCTCCTTCTGGCCACACTGAGATGCTTATAGTCCCCAACCCCTTCCTTCCATCAAGGGCTTTCTGCATTCACAATTTCAAGCCACTCCCATCTTTGAGCATTACTTTAGCAACCTTGAATCTTATTCTTCTTTAGAAGTGTGACCAACTAGCTGTCCCACTGACACTTCAGATGTGGTCCATACCAAAGTAAACTCATACTCCTGGTCCTAATCTGCTTCTCTATTAGTCTACTTCACTTTGAGGGACAACCCCCAGTGACCCAAGCTGGAAATGGACAGGGCTACTTTGACTCTTCCCTCTACATCTAAGTCCAAAGCCAAGTTCAGCTGATCCCTCACTTCCCTATGCCGTGCTTGGTCTCCATATGTCAAGCTCTGGCTCCATCAGCTCACATGCTGTCCAGCTGGCTTCAGGCCTCACTGTGGTCACTCTCAGCCCACACTGCAATCTGCTCGGTTTTCTATACTTTAATGCTGGGTATTTCCTTCAGGGCTTCTAGACTTTCAATAGTTGACAGCACCCCATTGTCAGAGGTGAAATTCCAAAGCCACACAACAGCACGCTAGGCTCTCCATTCTGTGTACTTGTCTGTCTGTCCCTAGGACCACCTGCCCTCTAAACTGCATGTGGATTCACTGCACACATGTGCTCCTTTTCAGTATTCTTTTTCTCAGGTTGCTTTTGTCATTTGAAATATTCTTGAACCCTTCAGTTAGATACTATATTAAATGAAAGCAAATTAAAACCATGGTATCCCTTCAAATAAAATCGAATAGGTGCTAATGTACCAATAAAGATAAAAAAAAAAAAAATCGAATAGGTGCACAGAGAGGAAATCATTCTCCTGTGTTACTCTTCTTTCTCTTTGTCCCACCCTGAAAGTATGGTCAAGTCTTCTCTATCCTTATGCAAAAGGAAACAGCCCATGTTTTCTTCTGCTGGATTCTAGTACATGAAATCTTTGAGAAAATGAAGGAAGAAAAGGACAGAAGAGGCTGTAGATACCTGCACACACAGCTAGGAACATTTGGATCAACAAGATACAGGTTTCATGAAAAACTAAAAACTATGCAAATTCATTTTTTGTCAGAGCTCAGTAAATTTTTCAGAGCTCTTTTGCTAAGTGTGTATATACGGTGTTATCTGTAAAGCTGGAGTTCTAAATTGTACATGCCAGTCCTACAGACAGACAGAAAACTGAATATCCTTCTAGTCCTGAGAGGGAAGCAAAGATATTCCAGTATCCTCCCCACTCACCCCATCCTACACACACTAGTTATAATTGCCTCCCTCTAGTGTGTCACTGGGGATTTATCAATATTCTGGTTAAACAGGTTCATTCTAGGCTCTTATAATAGTAACAAACGCACTTTGTATACACACCACGGGCTCAGATCCAGAGTAATAAGCCTGGGGGAATTTAAAATTTGTTTTACATCAGGCTAATCATGTTATGAATCTGCATTTTCACTGCACATCCCACTCATCCTTATTTTTACTAGTGACACATAAGATGTGAGAAACTGAATGTATACATTAAGGCTACTGTATGATATTCTATTTATTAGAGTAAAACTAGACATTTTAGTAGAACCACAGATAAATTACATAATATTTGCAAAGGGATCTTATAATAAAAATGAAGAAACCAAAGCCAGATGAAAGCAGATAAAGTTTTCTTTCCATAATTAACATTATTTTTCACTAAACTGAAGTAGTACTTAGTGGTAACAACTTATTACCTAGACTACTGAAATTCTTTGTAGCACAAGTTGCTAAAATATATATTAACTTATGACATAAAAACATCTCCCTATTTCTTACTTTCACAGACATATATAAATTACAGACAGCAAATGTCCCTATCATTGATCCAATGGTTACAGATACATCAGCGATAAAATTTACATCTAATAAGTATACTGGATTTCCTTTAAATGTATATGAATTTAACATATTAATTCCATCAAACACTTCAGTACATGTAAAATTTTATACTACAGAATTCCTTTTTCAATTATTTATTATTACAATTTATCTCCTTAAAAGATACACACTAATAGCAAACAGGTAAAGGATAGTGTGTTTTAAAGGACATAAATTTTCATAGCATACATTAGCAAAGGATAGGTGTGAGTATAAATATATGTGTGTATATGTATAAATATGTAGTATATGTATATATTTATGTTCATTTCTTACATTTTTGGGATCTAGTAATCCCCCTATTCAATTTATATGCTCAGTCACAAGAACTGCTATTAAGTATGTTCATCTCTAAGCCTCAAAAAGATTCTATAGTAAAGGAATAACTTTTATCATTACTCTAATAACAGTAAAATATTGACATCAGTCTACATTTTGGAAGAATTTCATAAGCAGATGTAGAATGCCAGACTGATATGAATAACAGTTTGTGATTTTTAAAATACTACAATTTTGGGGAGTTGTATTTTTACTAAGCTTCCTTCCAGGGATGATTGCACTAGTATAAGGTATCCTCAGTTACATTTCTTCCTACGAATACCTTTCACTTTTTCATTTTTCATTTTTAAAAATATGACCTAATTTAAGAAAATGCAAGTTAAATAACAGATAATATCATTCCCAGCCC
The DNA here is from genome assembly GCA_004026965.1 of Petromus typicus. Classification (NCBI taxonomy): domain Eukaryota; kingdom Metazoa; phylum Chordata; class Mammalia; order Rodentia; family Petromuridae; genus Petromus; species Petromus typicus. The sequence goes on along the minus strand of PVIR01004323.1, from coordinate 43,595 downwards.
AACAAAAACTATGAACCCTACTGCTTAAAATGCTGTTGAGTTTAGAATAAGAATCCTTACCCTTGCAGTCACAGCACAAAATACACAGCAATTTTGTCAAATGTAAATACCTACTACTGACACCCAAAGATTCATGTGTTGGGTTAGTGGGCCTGGGATTTATCAGTGGCACTGCACCTGCCTGGCCACTGCAAGGTCCTGAATCCGACCCCTGGTAACTAACACACACACACACACACACACACACACACACACACACACACACACACACACACACACACACCAAAACTTAGTGCCCAAAAGGCACTTATGCCCTTGAATGGGGTGGTGGAAGCTTGATCTCTACCCTTTCTCTCTCTCCCTCCTGGCAAGATGAGTGGTTCTTCTCTGTTGCGCGTGCTAACTGTGCTGTGCTGTTTCACCAAGGCCCGGAGTGAAGGGGACAACTAATCATGAACTGAAATCTCTAACCCTAGGAGACTCAGTATACATTTTCTCTTTGTAAGCTGTCTGTCACAGGTATTTGTGACAGTAAAGTTGCTAACAGGATGCCTAACAAATTTACTTCTAGATCTATTCCCTGGCAAAATTCTTATTCATCAGCGAAAAGAACAATATGCAAAAAATTCACTGGACTATTATTTCTTTTTTTCTTTTTTCTTTTTTGTGAGACAGGATCTCACTTTGTAGTTCAGGCTGGCTTTGAGCTCACTATGTAGCCCAGGCAAGCCTGTAACTCACAGCAATCCCCCTACCTCTGCCTCCCGAGTGCTGGGATTATAGGCGCGAGCCACCACACCTGGCACTGTGGTATGTGGTTGGTTACCAGGGATCGAACCTGGGTCCTGGCACCTACAAGGCAAGCACTGGAACCACTGAGCTAAATCCCTAGCCCTGGACTATTATTTTAGATAACTAAAAATATTGACTTAATACATTTCCTAAAGAAAGGAGGAACTTCAGTATGTTTCATCAGATTTGATTTTAAAATTGCAGTGTATCTGCTATTCTATGGTAGCAAAATGAATGAACTACAGCTACATATGTCAGTATGAGTATATAAAACATTTGCTTTATTCCTTCAAGTATAAATATATACGTGTTTATGTAAACACATATAATCTATATTTAATGTACATCATGGAATAAAGCAAGTTTGAGGATGAAACAGTTAACAGGTTTTACTTAGATTTTACAACACGTAATAATCTCAGTGTGGAACTGTAGTGACAATGTAAAGGTATGTGGGGAATGATGAAGCCTAGAACATTAGTCACCTCTGGGCAGGAAGAAGAGTAAAAGAAAATGCCCAATATCCTAACATATGATGCTTATTTAATGTCTTATTTCTTTCAAAAAATAGCAAAAAGATTTGAGAAGTGCAGTAATTAAATGCTACCTTTTATAGAGTAGGCAGCTGCATACAGGTTTTGCTTAAACTGTTTCTAAATTTCCATATGTTTAAAATATTTCAAATTTTAAAGAACAAAAATTCTAACTGCTGTCCTTCATAAATATTACTTGAACTTGTTATCATTTTTACATTCTTTTAAAAAATGTATCATCTCGGACGTATGACCACTCCAGTTTTAAATGTCTTTCCATACTGTAATCTTCGTATCTGTAAAAGAGTACCCAATTCCTGAACCTCTTTAGAAGACCAGTTTGAATTTTTGGTAATACATCATTTGATAAAGTAATTGGTCATTCACACATAGTTCACACTTGATAATCATATTTCATATGTTCTAATTTGGTATGTACATTTCCCACTGACACATTGTTAGGACGCCTTATTTAAGAAGCTCACCCTCTCCATGTACATTTCATGAGAACTGTACTCATTGTACTGATGTACTCATGTACTGATAATGAACTGTTCTCCATGTACCTACACATGGTAAGATGGAGGTGAGTGACGCTCCCCGTTTTGTGACGTTCATGCCTGAGCTTCTCATTCCTTAGGACTCATCTCTAATGAGACCAACCTAGGGATGCCCTCTCTAACCCCCCACACCCAGGGTAGGGCCCCCATTCCCTTGTTCTCATGTGTCCCTCAGATCGAGACCACAGAACCCACGACCCTGTGCAGACGCTGCTCTCTTACCTTCTAGAGAGTAACACAACATTTATGCAGGCAGCAACTTTGCTGTGTTTTGCTAACTAAGCATTTGTTGAACGAATGAATAAATGAATAATGAAGTTTTTTTTTTTTAAAGCATCAAACTTTTCCCAACATTATTTCTCAGACAATTCTCAGTTTTAGAAAGGCTCAAGGCAAAATCAGCATAAAATTCTTCCCTCAGAAAAGCCATGCTGGATTGTATGTTATATACCGTGAAATAGAAAATGCTCAATGTAAAATAGGGTGAAAGGGGAAAATGTTGAGATTGTAACAAAAAAGTAAGGAAACAAATTTTATGTATATGTGGGGGGTGGTAGGGTGGGTAGGGCTATGGGAAAAAATGAGAATTAAGTTGTGTCTTATACTGGTACAAATACCCATTATGGAGTGCAATCATGATGTGTATATTTAATGTACCAATAAAGATTAAAAAAAAAAAAAAGAAAAGCCATGCTGGGAGTGGGGAGGCTGCATTCTCTTGCGGATTCAAGTTTTGAGCATCAGGTGATGTTTCCTGGTTGGTAACTTTGATCTGATAATGAACAGTTCTCAGAATGGATGTCAACATGGCAGGTATTTTTATACAGATACTATGTTCTGTTATGAAAACTATGGCAAATAGATTATCACAAAGTATAAAATAGAGTCCAAAATATTTCTTAATACTGATTCAGTAATAAAGCTGTAGCTACCACTTCATTTCTAATAAAAGAAAGTAGACTAAAAATTACTATTTAAGTAAAATAAAGGGCTAGATAATATTCAGGAGATTAAAGGACAAGTGAGTAAGTGCAGGCCTCCATATGACGGAACACTTTCTGGCCCCACAAGAATAAGTACTTGAGCCAGGCATGGTGGCGCTTGCATATAATCCCAGGGCTAAGAGGCTGAGACAAGAGGACTGCAAGTCTGAGCACAGCCAGGCAATTTAGCAATTTAGTGAGGCTTTTTGTTTTTCAAATTTAAAAACAGAAAATCAAGGGCCAGAGATTTAGCTCACTGGTTCTGGCACCTGCCTTGCAAGCACAACGGACTGGGTTCCATCCCTGGTCACCACATATAACAATACAGGGCATGGAGACTCACGCCCAGCAGCAATCAGTACCACATACCACAGTGCCGGGCATTGTGGCTCATGCCCGTAATCCCAGCACTTGGGAGGCAGAGGCAGGAGGATTGCTGTGAGTTCGAGGCTAGCCTGGGCTACATCATGAGCTCAGGGCCAGCCTGAACTACAAAGCAAGACTCTGTCTCAAAAAAAAAGTCAAAGAAAAGGCTCAGGAAGTATCCCCATACCGCATATGCATATATGTCATGCTACCTATCCAGAGAAACAGTATTTGGGAGAAATGTAGGTACAAATGAAGAAAGGAATTAAGAAACTAGCAGAAAATGCTACCTGCCAATCTTTCAGTTGAACAGCAAACTTTGGGATTTATATAATACTTTATTTTATTTCTGAAGCATGTTCTCACTTTCAGCTTCATTGAGGGCTCAGGGCTTGGGTAATATATTTGTTCTCCAGATGCGAAAAAAAGGGCCAGAGAAATTAAAGACAAAGAGGTGGCATCAGGTAGATACTTAACCCCAAATGTTTGCACTTTTGATTCAATCTCTTTCCAGCATGTAACAGTTAATTCTCCTTTGCTTTAATAAAAATGCTTCTAGGTGAATATATTTGCAGTGGAATGCAAAACACCACACACTGCTACAGCCAATACTATTCAATGGGTTACGCTTAGCCGTGCACTTTATTTCTGATTGCATAAATATTCATGAAGAAACACCTAGGAGAAATTTTCAAAGCCCAGAGCTATGTGGTTTTTATTAACACTAATAGAGATCAGGTGGACAAATTCCCATTTAATGCTTTGAAAATCTAACCCGGACTTTGCACCATTTGGGTTGCTGGAACAAACTCTTGTTTGTTTTGGTTTGCAGTTAAAAAAAATATGCTTCACTGTATTACTCTTACATCACTTAGAAGGATGTTTTTACTTTACAGGAGTGGTAATTCTCTCAATTAGGTTAAATTATTTGGTTCTATTTCTTAAGGCTCTTTGATTTTTATCAATCTTCGTCTCTGAATCTCCAAAATCTAGTCGTTCTCATGCAGTTCAGATGGGCACTGTCTCTAAGAACAGGGTCAACATCTCCGAAGTGCTTGCAAGCTTCAGCCTTCCAGAGCCAGTATGGACAGGAAGTGCCATCCCTGGTGGAGGGCCAGGGACACAGCGCCCTGAGGCCTGGCCACTCAAGCTCTCCTGAGGGCATCATTTTTCGTTCAGCCCAAGCCAACTTGGCTGTCATCATGCAGGGTTATAGATCTACAGTTGCTGGACCTTTTGGGTTCTTCAGAGAAGCCAGAGATCCATACTTTCATGTGAAAGTCCTAATATTTACATATTGCTATTACAGATAATTTTTCAAACACTGGATGAATTAACATTTTATAAAGCATATAGAATTTGTGGACCATGAGTTTGTAATAGCTAATTCCATTTTCTTATCTAACAAGTAGAACTGTGGATCTAAAAATCAATATGCTTCATACTATCAGTAGTTTTCAATAGCGACAACTTTTCGTCCACTGATTACAACTGCTAGACAAATTTAGAGGAAAAAAAAAACCTACAATAGTAAACAGAGACTATTAGAGGGCTATAGAATAAATCACTTCCGTATGTCAATATAAGTGAATGCTGACAAGTCAAGCTTAAGGAATTTAAAAAGGAAGAAATGTTACCTTTTGCTATTTCCTGACAATTTGGATTCAAAAAAATTACTGTCAACAAAACTTTATACTGAATTGTGCCATACCTAGTGCCATGTTATTAACAGCTATGTGCAATGGTTCATAACCTGGGTTTCACAGAGGTTGGGGGGGGGATCAGTTCAGTTCATGTCACTTGCTTAGTCCACTGGGCTAATCTATCTAAAGTAAATGTCAATGTTCCTCTTCTTAAATGTCCATAACTCCCTACTCATAGATTGATAAAGTCACAACATTGTTTCCATTTTCTGTCGTGCTAATGCAGCCCTTATGCCATTCACAGCTTCCCTGATTGTTGTGTCTGTTCATTCTTTGATAAACTCCATCAGCACTTGCAGTAAATTGTCACTGTTCCTTCTCTATGCTACCCTATTTTTTAAATACTTACCTAGAAGACTTCCAGTGAAATCATTTTATCACGTCACTTATCATATGCTCTAGTTGCCTATTAGGTGATGAGCTCTGTTAGGAAGGAGATCCACCTATATTCTTAGTTCTCGGGGTAACGTGACTTCTGTAAGGAATAAGAATACGCACTGAGGAGAGACAAAGAAGTGGTGCAGAAGCACCGCTTAGCACACTCACATTGGTCTAGGTGAGAAAAGGACCGAGGCCAGGGAAACAAGAGATAAGTTTCCTTGAGAGAAAAGAGCAAAGTTTGAATAACAGCCAGAAAGTAAATTATAAGAACTGAATATGACAGTATAGCTCAGGGACACCAATGACTTGGGTCACAGTATATACAGAGACCAAGAATAGAGGAAAGAACAAGAGGAGAGAGGATGTCAAATTCACTTTGCATGCTTCGACATGAGGCACCGGGGAGACACTTCGAGGAAGATTTCCATCTGTCTAGGTCTGGAGGATAAGAGAAAAGCAGGAAATACAGATTTGAGAATGACTACTTACCAGGGGGTGGCTAAAGCATAAGACCAGTGGAGATTTTTGAGGGTGAGTATGTAATGTGGAGGGGTGGACAGCAGCAAATGGCCACAACACCATAGTTTCTTTTTCTTTACTGAGCATATTGGTACATGTTAGGTATACATTACAATCACATTCATCGTGGAGAACTTGTACCTGCACATGATATATCTGATTGCATATTATTTCCTGTTCATCAGCAGAATCAAAAGGTGTGTGTGGCAAGGCTTCAAGACAAGAAGCTAGAATGTGCCTAGACTGAGCTAAGCCTGTAAAGCTCTATAATCCTGAAAGTTAGCTATTATTGTATTCTACCCATCTTTCAGTCAAGAAAGCAAAGCTACTACGAAAGAAGAAAGCTGAACAATCCCCCCTTCGTTTTGATGCAAATGATATCTCAGATCATAGAGCAACATGGTCAAGTAAAGGATCAAGAGGTGCCCAAAGGAGATGCGACACGAAAGCCACTGTGACCAATGATGACAAAATCACCTGGAGTAAATCAGGAAGCAGAGTTCACAAGTGCACACAATTTTTATAAGGAAACTCTGACAAGGGAAAAGAAGAAAGCTGGCAGGGACATGGAACAGACAGTGATAGTGACCATATTCTAAATTGTTTCCTAAGAACTTTACGGGATTATTCTGGGTAATGTATAGTTTAACGCAGAGACAGAAAGATGGTCTGAATATCATCTGGACTTCTGCCTGCATTCCTCACACAGGTGGCATCAGCCTCAGCTACTGAAGAATGAGGACTGGAGAGAATAGCACTGGCTCATGTTCAGATCAGCATCACACTGAACAAAAGCACAGAACTATGTCACCAAGATGCTGGGGATCCAGCCCACACTTTTCATGGGGACAAGAAGGGTCCAGATCTTTCCTGGCCCAGCAGTTGGGGGTAAAGGGAGTATATTTTAATACGTATGAAGATAAAGTCGGAAATGAATTATACAAGTGAAGTCTTACGCAGGCTGGTATTGGTTAGCAGACATCAAGCAGGCAGTTCTACAGCACCTAGCTCATTCCAGGAGATTTGGGCAGCCGGCCAGCTCCACACACACCTCCCTCTGTGGACTGGAAGACACAGAGCATTCTGCTTCTGGGGCTCGCTCACCTCTGAAGCAGGATGCCAAAATTTCCCGCAGCTCTGGAGCTTATGAAGTCAAAAAGCCTCTCAACACATTCAGAGACATTTTTCTCCTTTAAAATTTTGATGTAATGACTTCCATATTAATAGACTTCCTTATGTTAAATCATCCTTACAGCAAACCTGTTTCTGTTCATGATGTATTCTTCCTTTAATATAATACTATCTTTGAATTGCTAGGCAGAATGGCCATGTTTGAGCACAATCCAATGATGTGTCTTCAAATTTCCTTAAAAATTTTGAAAGCTTGTATTTACATTCATGTATAAAATTGATCAATTATAGTCCTTTCTAAAATACAGATTTTAATATTAATGTTGTCATTAAAAATGAGTAAGAGAAAATACTACCTTATTGTAGAGATAAAATAATTTTAAAACTCTAGGAATTATTCTTTATTTAAAGACAGAATCATCTAGTTTGGTGCCATTTGTCTTCCTTTTTTTTTTTTTCTATGAAAATTATTTCACTTTCTCTGTTGAACTCCAATGGTATTTTGTTACTGCTACTAAATATTTATTGACTTATTTCAGTACAGATAATTGGATCCAGGGCCTCACACATACTAGGTTAATGTGCTATCACTGAGCACATTACTGATCTTCTTTATATTATTTTGAGACAGAATCTTGCATAAGTCATTCAGGTTGGCCTCAAACTTGGCATGGGCCCTCATGCCAAGCTATTTCCATAAATTATTCCAGAATAGACATGCTTAAAGTTACAGTTTTTCCTTCAAAATATACATACACAAATCAACATTTTCCACAGATTTTGCGGTGAAGTATGTGTACGGCATGGTGGACAAGAGAGGAGAATCTTTGAACTATATCTCTTGCTTCTTCTTATAATCTTTTAACAAGTTATGCATTAGTTTCTTTACCTGTCAGGTGGGAATAATCACAGTACATAACCCTTAAAATTATTTTAAAGGTTTGACATCTTTATTTAAAAAGAGCAAAAGACTGTGCTGGGCACTGAAGCATCCATAAAAGTTTGCAGCTGTTTAGCTGTCATTGCTGCTACTCTGACTACTTCTACTCTATGAATAATTTTTACTGAGACTTTGTCATTTTCATTATACTGCCTCATATACTGTGACTTACTTAAATGAATTACATTTTTTTTTTACCTTGGTATTTTTTTTTGTCTTCCCTCCAAGTGAGCTATTAAGATCTGTCAAGTACAGACTAGAATGACAATGTCAGTGATGGTTGTGTGCTTGGGGCTGTCCCATGATTGTCCCCTGCTAAACACTGGAAGACAGTGCCTGCTCTGTGATATGCTGGGTACCGATAAAGGTTTTTCTCAACCTTTGGGAGTGTAGAGGCTTCCTCTCATCAGTGGAAGTCCTCTCTGCACCTGCAAAGGTGGTCGGATTAAGCCATCTGAAAATCATAGAGAAATCATCAATGTGCAGCCTAAGGCCCAACCCATCGTTACAGATAAGCTTCTCCTCTGGCACTGGTGTACTTTTCTCTCTGATTCAAGATGATATCTAGTAATAACAAGCTGAAAACAAGAGAGATGAGTCATCCTGGGTGAAATAAAAATTTCATACATAACAGGAAACAAAACCAGAAGATATATAAGAATAAACTTAACACTAATATATGAGGCAGTATAAAGAAAATGACAAACTGTTAGTAAATGTTCATATGGCTGAACACATGAAGAAGACATAACACATTCAAAGGCAGAAAAGCTTAATATTAAAACAATTTCAAAAGTTGAAAGTTCATCATTTGAAGTCAAGCATCTTGAGTGGTGGGAAAGCGATGAGAGACCAAGTTAAGAATATTTCTGAGTTCACATGAAACAGAATTTGCTAAAGAATAGACCCCAAATATTTGAACTGATGAATAAGGAAAGACTTGATTTTCTAGATAAAAGTCACTGTCAGATCTTGTTAATTACAACAGTATGCTTTGGGCGTAGGAACATATACAGAAATTACTGGGATAAAAAAGAAAGACCAAAAATAAACTAAATATATGTGAATATTAATTTAGGACAGAGATGGTATTTCAATTCAGTGGAGAAAGTTGCTTATTTAATAAATAATTCTAGCATAATTGACTGGAAGGAAGCAAAGTTAAATTTTGCTTGTGTACTCTATACAAAAATTAATTCCAGATGGGTTAACAATTCAAGCATAAATAATTTTTTAAAGTATTAAGATGAAAACTAGGGTGTCATTTATGCAAGACTTGAATAGGTAAGATTTTTCTAGGGAAAACAGGAAGCCCAAAATCCACAGAGGAAAAGTAAACATAATTGAGTGTATAAGAGCTTTTAAGTTGCATGGCAAAAGTCAACAAATAAATGATAAAGTGGGAAAATATTTTAAAGAAATTGGGTTAATAATCCTAAAAAGACAAAACTCCACACACTGATTAGGAAAAGACAAGCAATCCAATAGAAAATTGTTTCAATTGTTCAATCAAGCAATTGGCAGAAGAAAGAATCAAAATGGCCAATAAGCACATTAAAACAAATGCATCATTACTGGCAAACCAAAGAGCTCCACCCCCACCCCAGAAGAAAAAGTGTTTAAGGAGTAACAGGCACTGCTGGTGAGTAGTGGGAAGAAAGGATGCTGGCAGGAGTAAAAGGTGCCACGCATGACACTGACGGGGGTGAAGAATACCACAATCAGTTGGCAGCACAAATTGGTATCATTTATGAAAACAACCTTCAGAGTTCACAAACACAGATAGTTCTGGGTGAAAACGCCACTTTAGAGTATACAGCCTGTCAAGATAAGATCTAAAGTAAAGGACTTTCACTTCATTATTTTGATAATGGCAAAAACAGAATGTTCTCGATCCATCTATCAGTAGAGAAATGACTGGGTAAGTTACCAAAGAAATTCCCCAAAGAAAAAGATGGGCCACATCTATAAACCTGAAAGAATGGCCATGTTTGGGCACAATCCAAAGATGTGTCTTGAAACAATGTGAAAAGCTTGCAGCCAATAGGCTTGAAAAATGAAACTGATTATAAAATATGAAAACATCATAATTAATAAGGGCATCATTTATGCATTTCCAAGTATATATCTTCACATATAAATGTATTTATAGTGGTTGTATGGAAAATATTTCCAACTATGAGTTTAAAATATTTAAAAGCTATTGCTTTTTAGAGGTAAAACTGACCAAACTTATCACCTGAGAACTGTAAAATGAAGAAAGACAAAGAAAGAAAGATAGATAGATGATAGATAGATACAATGAAAAAAGAAAGAAAGAGAGAAAGAGAAAGAAAGAAAGGAAGGAAGGAACTGGGTGCCCATCATGGCCGTCTGGAACCGAGGTGTGAAGGGAAGCTTGAAGGAAGTGCACCAGAAAGCATGGGACTCAGTAGCTGGAGAAACTAACAAAATCAGACAGAGAATCAACCTGAGAGAGAAACCCACTAAACGGAGCCCCATGTCATGGGGACTGAGAAAGGGAAGTCGCTGCTTCTGGACCACAGCACCGCTTCTACCCCAGGTCTGGTGAACACACCATCCTGGGAGTAGAACGAACTTCCTGAGGAAAGGAGCCAGGACTTCAGCTGGGCTTGGTTCCTACCTTGTTCTTCCTCTTCAGTGGGAGAGGGAACCCAGAAAGGGGATAGTATTAGAGGAAAGCACCAGAGAAACTGAATCCCAAAGAAGGACTCAGAGAACAGACACTCAGCTAGCAACAGTAGGCCTTTGGGTAAACCAAGAAGGGCAGGGCACTGGTTAGCGGCCTGAAGATGGACACTGGGCTTAAACCAGTGATAGCTCATGGCAAAAAAGTAGTCTGAATGGCACCAGTGAAGGCACTCCCTCATTGTCCTCCCAAACACAAGGAGATATGCATCTATTATAGGCAGCTAAATTTAATAAAAAATAACATACAGTCAGGGAACGACTGGGCTCCCAAAAAATTAAGTAAAAACTAAAGACATGAAAATATTCAAAGTGAAATAGGGTGAAGGGGAAAAAATAATGAGATTATAACAAAAAAGAAAGGAAACAAAGTTTATGTATATGGGGGGGTGGTAGGGTAGTAGGACGATGGGAAAAAAAGGAGAATTAAGTTGTGTCATATACTGGTACAAATTCTCATTGTGGAGTGCAATCATGATATGTATATGTAATGTACCAATAAAGATTTTAATTAAAAAAAAACTGAAGACATCAAAATTATGACTAGAGGCACATCTAAAAAAGGCAAGTCCTAAAAATAAAGTTACAATGGCCAGATTTACATATTTCCCTAACAGATAAATAAAATAGGAGACTATACTATAATTAATACCACCCAGGTCATTAAGTCTAGATATACATCAGACACCAGGGTTGGGAACCAAAGCACTTGGACCCATCCCTTCCCCAAAAGTTCCTGTTTAAAAGTCACAGATAAGCCACATGTTTCCCTATTTGATCAGTATTAGCTAAGAGAGTATTGGTTAATTATAGTTTGCCCTATGACATACCCACGTTGTGACTATTCTGTATAAATTACCCTTCTCAGAGGACCCCCAGTGACAGCTCATTCAAGACACTTCCTGTCCCTCAATAAACCTAATAAACCTTTCCCACTCTTAATCTCCATCATCTCTTAAAATTCATTCTTTAATTTCAGGGGACACAAATTCGACACCTCTGATGTCTAGCTAGTTAAAAGTTCTATTTCTCCTATGTCATGTCCATGCAATACCCTCCTCACCACCCACCATGTGCTGCCTGTCAGGGAACCCCTCCAGCCCCAGCCAAGGGTTGCTGAGTGCCAAAAGCCTTGGGTACCACAGAGTTTGTGGGCTGGAAATTGATGTTTTCTGGAGTATGGAGAGGGGCCAGAGAGACACAGCTCAGCCGGAGTGTGACCTGGTGCACTCAGCTGGGGCCTTACCGAAAGTGGGCACGGTGGTGGCACACAGAGATTCAGGAGGGAGGGGGGTGGAGGCCAAGAAAGCACTATCAGAAATTTGACCAGGCAGGTACTGGGCCAACTACACTGCACCCTGTCTCTCTCTGACTCAATGGAACGTTTGTGATCTTAAAGGCGAAATCCTCTGGCTAGCTATACTCACAGGAGCAAAACTAAAAGTACGCAGAGTGTGGCCTACAAAGAGCAGGAACTTTCAGAGGTCTGTCTGGATCAAAAGCCTCCTTATATTCACCGACAAGCAAGAGAACGAATCATGGGAGCAGGCAGGGCAAGCTGCAGGGCCAGCCAGTGCACTGGGAAAGGCAGTTTGAGGACACAGTGGTGCCGTGTGGAGCACAGTGAGGGAAAAGGCCAGGCCCAGCAGTCCGCATGGACCCGTCAGTCAGTCTCCATTTGTGACTGTGGGGGAAGAGTACACTCACTGGATGCATCCAAACTACCGTGCAAATAAGGCTAACAAGACAATATTTTTGTGGTTTTGAAACTGTGAGGTTTTCTTTCTCTTCCTTTCTCTTTTTTCTTTAGTGTCTTTACTGTATATGAAAAAAAGGAGAATAAGAATTATCTAGTGCTTTTGTCTCAAACAGCACCTTTTATGGGTAAGTCCAGAAAACCCTCACTGGAAGCCAGTAAGAAACTCAAACACAAGCTTGCTATTAGCATATTAATAATTTCCAAGCTTCTCACAGATTCCTTCAATCTCCAATTACACTTTACTCTTCTCTGCATCCCTTCTCCCACTCCCAAACTTCCTCTCTAGTAGCCTTCCATGCCAGTTATAAAACTCAACAGAGTTATACTGCTTTTTCTTTCTTTCGTTTGCTATATTTTTTTCTAATAAGTTTGCTTCCTTTCTTTTTCCTTTTTCCTTCTCTCATCAGCCATATCCCAGCCTACTGGTAATAGTCTTTATAGGTCATTTAAAACAAGGATAAAATTATTAAAACAAGTTTTAATGTACTACATAAAGTTAGAGAAGAAATCAATGGAATTGAGACTGAAGACATACACAAAGAAACAACAAATTAAAGAACTGGTTCTTGAAAAGAACAAACAAAATAGGAAAAGCCTTAGTCAAACTTATCAAAAGAAAAAAGACTCAGATCAATACAATTAGAAATGAAAAAAGAGAAATCAAAACAGACATCTTAAAAAAATCCAGAAAATAGGGCCAGGGATTTGGCTCAGTGGTTCCGCACCTGCCTTGCATGGGCAAGGACCTGGGGATACTGAGATGTTGATAAAAAAAAAATCTACCAACTAAGAAAAGGCCAAAACTTGACGGATTCACTGGTGAATTTTCGTAAACCTGTGAGGAAGCCTAACAACTGTATTCCTCAAAGGCTTCAAAGAAATCAGAAGGGACAGTGTGTTTCCAAATTCATTTATGGAAAACAAGACAAAGGTCTCTACACTAACCACTACTGTTCAATATAGTACCCAAAACTTTAGCTAGAGCAATTAGGTAAGAGAAATAAAAGTAATTCACACTGGAAAGTAAGAAGTGAAACTACTCAGATAATATGATCACTTTTTAAAGTAAAATATCCACACAAGCTCAGCCCAAAGACTTTAAGGATTAATAAATTCAGCAGAGTGGCAAAATACAAAATAAATAATCAACAATGTTCAGTCATACCAAGAATAAGTGGGCACGGTGGTGGCACACAGAGATTCAGGAGGGAGGGGGGTGGGTTTATTCTTGGTATGAATAAACCCACTCAGAAAGAAATCATGACAACAATCTTATTCACACAAGGCGAGACCCTGTCTCAAAAAATCTAAAAAAAAAAAAAAACCAAAACTTATTGAACAGGATCCTAACCGTACAAATAGTATCTAAAATTAATAAACAAATTTTGAATCATTCAAATTCAAAAGCTTCTTTATAGTAAAGAAAATGACCAACAGAGTGAAGGGACAACATACAGAATGGAAAAGATGTACCAGCCTCTGTCCAGACAATTAGTTAACATCTATAGAATATATAAAGAACTCAGAAAATTAGATCCCCCCAAAATAAGACATCCAGACAAACTGTGGGCAACTGAAACAAATAGACACTTCTCAGAAAAGAAAATACAAATGATCAATAAGTACATGAAAGAAGTTAAGCTTCATTGCTTATTAGAAAAATGCAAATCAAAATAACACTAAGATTTCACCTTACTCTAGGAAGCATGGTTGTTCTCAAGGACTGAAATGGCTGGCAAGGTTGTAGGAAAAAGAAAATGTTCCACATTGTTGGTGGGAATGTAAATTAGTACAATCACTTTTGAAACCAGTATAATAATCCAAAAAAACTAAAAATACAAATTTCATTTGATCCAGATACACTTTTGCTAAAGATCTTTCTAAAAGAACTAAAGTTGTCACACTACAGCAATCCATGAATACCCACGTTTACAGCAGCATAACTTATAATACCTAAATCATGCCTCTATGCCCATTAATAGAAGAATGGATAAATAAAATGTAGGTCTATTTATAGAACAGCAATAAATAAGGACAATTTTGTGTCATCAACCAGGGTAACAAATGGATCTTAAAACCGTAAGTCAGTCCCAAAAGGTTAAATATAATTTTCTTTAATATAAAAGGCCAGAGAGATAGATAACTTAAAAAGCACAGGAAAGAGTTATGTTAAGAAAGAGGGAAGCAGAGATGGATAGGTTATCTGAGAAGAAGAAGAGGCAAGAGCAGGGCTCAAGGAGAATAAAAAGGAACAAAATGTGATGTGCATGTGTATCAAAGCACTGAGCTGAATGTAATCATTATGTTTAAAAAACATACAGATTAAAAAACTTATTAAAGAAAGAATAAATATTAACATTCAGCTGACTAGAAAAAAGAAAGGATTCACTTTCACCTTGCTTCACACAGTCACAGTCACCTTTAGATCTCTACATCTGTGGTTGGAGTACACTCCAAGAAGGCTGAATAAAAGGATTCAGACGCATTCTTACAAATAATAGTGTATAGGTGCCAACACAGTACCATTTCTGGGGGGATAATGATCATAGATTCATCTCTCTCCTAGCCCTGAAATTCTGCTATTATTATATTTCCATTTTGAATTACTGTCCATCCCAGACCAATTGTTCTCCCCTTTCTTAAAGGAGAAATGTCAGAATCCCTTAAACTCCTACCTGATCTTTTCTCTCCTCTGCTCCCTTTCCTTCTCCCCTCCTCTTGCTCCTTCTTAGCAACTTTCTTTTTGGTACCTACTTTTTATCAGCACACAGAATTTGAACCAATCAAAATTAAAACTTTCCCTTTCTCCTGTGAACCACGCACCTACAGTTCCCAGTACAAATTTCAAAGAAATTGTTATCAACGCTCCATAGACTTACTGGCTTGCATGACAGTCAGCATCTCCTAGCACATTTATTGCTGTTACTTGTTTTTTTATAGCCTTCTAAAATGTAATTGACATATAAGATCTGTATGTACAGAGTTCAATTTTGTTATTGTTGTTAATTTACTTTATCTCTACTTCCCCAATATCTAGCACCATGTCTTGTACACAGAACACTGAAAAGGAAGAACATATAAATACACATTTAGCATTTACTAAATTCTACCTCTTTCAATCTCGCTCAGGTCCTTGTTTCACAAATATCCAAAATTTCTATACCACAAGTCTGTATTTTATAGACCTTTCTCCTTATTAGTTGAGAAGTTCATACAAACAATACACTGCTTTCAAAATTGGAAAAAAAAAAAAACTTCCAATTTTTTAAACAACTTTTTATTACTGTCCAACTTCCTGGAAAATTGTTTAAAGTTTTGCTCTCTCCCTTTCTCAAATTGCCTCCACCCTCAACTCTTAAATATTGTTTCCTTTGATCAAATTTCAAGGCCAACTACAATTTACAGAACATACAGATGACAGAAACATACTGCAAAGGACAACAGAAAAATCTAGATAGTTGCCTTAACAACTGTGTGATGCTTAAACTCATCAAGTTAAATGCATCAAATATGTACAGATCTTGTATGTCAACTACATTTTTAAAAGGCTATAAAAAACAAGTGACAACAATAAACAAAAAAGAGACAAAGAGGTACGTACAAATCAATGCATGTATTTTTTTATTCAAATAAACTTTTATTTATTTTTTTCAAACACTTTTAAAGGATAATCTTTGCAAAATGGTAGAAAATGCTAATTATAGAAATTAACATTCATTGACAGAATTTTTAAAAATTAATCTTATATTTTCATAATCCATAATAGTACACTTGTTTTGGCAGATTGGCCTCATGTAACTGACATAATTAGATCATTTTAGGCCTCTAGTCCTACTTTCAGTGATTATTTAATGATATAAAAAATTATTCAAAATCAGGCATAGAGGTACATTTGTATCCCAGCACACTGAGAAGCTTAACCAGAGAGAGGATCACAAGTTTGAGACTGGCCTGAGTAAATTGGTGAGATCCTGTCTTAACATTCTTAGAACTAGATTATAAAAGGTTTAAACAGGGTGGGTGTGAAGGCCTGGGTCCAGTTCTTACCACAGCAACATAATAATTATTCACTTAGGCTCATTACAAAAATGGTGTGACAAAGATGTAATTTAAGTGCCTTTATCTTTTAGTGATATAGATTGAAATATTTATGGAAGAAATAACAGAATATCTGAGAATTGTTTCAAAACATTACAGTATAGAGGGACATGGATAACACAAGATGAAACAAAAGCATGAGTTGAGAAGATATTAAATATGGGTAATGGAAATAGAGGCATTTATTAGGTTACATTTGAGATGTTCCATTATAAAAACTTATAAAGGAGATTTCATCCTCACTATCCTATTTAAACTTCAGCAGGCAAGTTTCCAGTAGCCAGTGAGCTGGTCAACCCCAGAGACATCTCTTCAAGTGCTCAACATGATCTTGCTGTGCCCCACACTCCTACCTGCTTCCTCCACCTTGACAGTCTTCTCTCTTTTGATTTCAAGGTCATCTATCTTGATTCTCCCTCATCTCCAGCGCCCTGAATCAGAGTCTGGGAGCAACACCTCTTGGGAAGTAGAGCTAGAACAGGGAGTTTGGGCCTAAGTGACAGGAGGTCAGAGGAACTGTATGAAAATGCAAAACTAGGCAGTGAAAATAGAACTATAGGCCAAAATAAATGCCACAGGTAACAAGATCCATCTGCTTCAAGAGGAGCAGATGATGAGAATAAAAAGAGGTTGCAAAGACAACAGTTGGGAGATTCAGAAGTTGAATAGAGGGGGCCGGGGATATAGCTCAGTGGTTCCGGTGCCTGTCTTGCAAGCCCAAGGGCCTGGGTTCGATCCCTGGTAATCACGTAACAATACTGGGTGTGGAGACTCACACCCAGCAGCAATCAGCACCACATACCACAGTGCCGGGCATGGTGGCTCACGCCTGTAATCCCAGCACTCAGGAGGCAGAGGCAGGAGGATTGCTGTGATGTGAGTTGGAGGCTGAGCTCAGGGCCAGCCTGAACCACAAAGCGAGACCCTGTCTCAAAAAACCTTAAAAAAAAAAAAAGAAGAAGTTGAATAGAATCAAAGACAGGCAAAAAGTCAGAGACGATCTTTAAAATCAGCATGATGTGAGAAAATAAAGATGTAAATGAGTCCTAGAATTGTATGTTATATATTGTGAAATAGAAAATAGTGAAAGTGAAATAGGGTGAAGGGGGAAAAATAATGAGATTATAACAAAAAAGAAAGGAAACAAATTTTACATATATAGGGAGGAGGTAGGGTGGGTAGGGCTATGGGAAAAAATGCGAATTAAGTTGTGTCTTATACTGGTACAAATCCCCATTATGGAGTGCAATCATGATGCGTGTATGTAATGTACCAATAAAGATTTCAATTTAAAAAAATCAGCATGGATAGGGGTGGTGATGCCGGCAGCAGGTGTTGCCTCAGGCAGCAGCCTGCCTTCCCCACAGGAACTTCAGCCTCCTGTACCAGAGACTCCAGTCCCTCGTATTCAGCATGTGTTAGGGACCCTCCCATATGCTCAGCATATTAGCCTAGTTCTGCTTCTCATTTTACTTTATACCGATTGTTTTTAACCTCTTTTGGGTCGTAAACTCCTTTGGGAATCCAGTGAAAGGCATGGACCATTTCCTTAGGATAAAATGTGCATAAACACTTACACACAAAATTTCTCATGCCATTTATTTTATTGCATTTGAAATTTACTTCACATATGCAGCCTATAAAACAAACTTCTTTATGTCACAAGTTTTTTAAATAGCTGTTTTCTGATTATAAAAATGGAAAAATACAAATCATATATGAAAAATTAAAAATAGACTAATAGTTCTCAAAGGCAAATCTCAATTCTGTTTTGTTGTTGTTTTTATCTTAGCAGCAATTCTTTAATGGCACATTTATGATATCTCTGTATATTCAATCTGTTTTGAAATTTTATTTAACTAGTAATTAGAGCCGGACGTCTTATTCCTAAAGATACTCAGCAAGCAAATGAGTTTCCTGTGTAACCTTTCTTGGATGAGGATACGTCACAAAGTGGGTTTCCTAGAAAGCAGACTCTAAGATAACTGGCACACAGAAAGCGATGGGGGTGTTGCTGGGAAGAACACTACGGAAGGGGAAGGAGGGGACTAAGTGGGCACAGACAGGGGTTAAGGGCCAGGCAGTTCCAGAAGGCCTGCTCTGGATGGATGAGAGGCTCTCTCTAGAGTTACCCAGAGTTACAGCCAGAGGCTGGGCTCTTGTCTGCCTTATCAACTCCTTACTGGACACTGGCTGCCCCCGAAGGGTGTGCTCTTAGCTGTGGCTGTGCTTTGCAGTCAGGACAGTTCCTGACGTGTGCTGAGAACTGAGAAGCAGCTTCCAGGAACACACTAAAAGCTGGGGGAATATCAGTCCTTCATTCTTTATGGAGGATCTGGGTAGTGCACCACAGTCTCTACAGCATAGGAGATTCCTATCAAACAACACCACAATTCTATAAGACTCCTTGACTTGAGTTCATGTCCTGTCAATGTTTGCGTATATTGTACACAATATACAATATACATGTCTAATGTACACACGTGTATTATAATCTCTGACACAGTTGAAAGTCTTTTGCATTTTCAGTACGGAGAAATAACGAGAGTTCTATCACTCATGTCTGTGGCTGATATCCGTACTCTCTCAGAACTAAATATTGGACATTAATACCCACCTGCAGTCTCCACTCTTCTTTTGGGGAGCAGTCCAGAGTAAGTTTTATAAGCCTATTTTAAAAGAGTTCCTTCAAATTCTGGAATCAAAATATGTACCTTAAACACATGTGGCCAATTTTCCACAAAGTAAAGCACCTTGTCTTAGAACTGTATTCAGTCAGCACTCCAAGTGGCCTTCCTTTTCATCCAGAGACCAAAGGAAGAGCCTATTTCACTTACTGCTTTGAGGTCTCAAACTCACAAACACTTGGGACCTCCTTCTGAAACAGAGAGTATCCCACTTACAGACTAAACTTCCATTAACAGACAAAAGAGATTTGTGGCTCTGGCCAAGTGCATGACTCTCACATTAAGATGATTATTTGGAATGCCTATCAGTAAAATGATTAAAGCTTATGTATTTTGGTACACTGCAGAAGTGCCATTTATTCCCAGGAAACCAATATTTTTCTATGACCCCCCCAAACTCATAAAACAGGAATTTTTTTTTTTTTTTTGGATGGCATCAGGATGCACATAACAGGAGACACAGAGACTTTGGGCCTTCTGAGACTTTAGTGGTTTTACCCAGTAGCAATCTAGAGGAAACTGGGGCAGTAGCAGGATTCCTTAGCAGGTTATATCCTCTGACAGAGCACTTCAATTTTTTTCTCTACTTTGGCTATTTCCATAGTATTTAAAGATGTTATCAATCTTGGTTTTCACCAAAAAATTCTTCTGTTTGGTTATGAAATAGCAAACCTTATGTAATACCAATAAAGTTTATGTCAACTGAGGATCTCTTCTATGCCACTACAATTCTGAGCACTTTATTATTTTATCTCAATTCTCAATGCAGTGGAAGCACTACTCATTCCCACTTTACTTACAAGTTCCCATTTTTACAGATGAGAAAACTGAGAGAAAGATTAAATAATTAGACTAAAAGTACATAACTAGAAAGCGTGAGGTGAGGAGTCCAATAAAGCCAGTTGACTGCCAGGTCTGTCTTCTTATCTGAACTACACGGTGTTTCATGCGTTGTTTGGGGACAGATGTTAGTTTGGGATTCCTCCCAACACTTCACAAATGATCTTTCCTCTCATCTAAATGTTCTACCATGCCTAGAATGCTTTCAGTGGGACACACACACTGCTTTTTCAGTTGTATTGGTTTCTTGCTTCTCTAGACAAGATTTTGGCTACAAACAAGCATTTTGCTTCTGGTGAAGCACACCCAGCAGTGACATTTACACCAGAGATAGCTGAGCTCCTCCTTGGCACTGCCCCCTTCAACCTAGATCCAACAAAAAGCAAGATAAATTTCTGTGATCATAAAGGCAGAATTTCCTAACAATCCCTACATGTAGGAAACTAGTTTTCACAAATACTTTGCAGGATAAAGACAAACACACGTTGCTAAGTATGTCCACAGTGCACTGGTTTGAGGGTCTGCAGGCTTTGCTTTTCCCCCCAGTCCTCAGTTCTGTCCTCCGCTCTCTCCCACCCTCCTGTGTCTCAGGAGACAGAACTGAGCAGACTGTGTCACCGGCTCCCATGCTGGCGCCAGTGGGCTCTACGGACAGAAAGCTCCAGAAGGACAGCAAGGTCAAGGAGACTGCAGAGGGGACCTGATGTGTGTCACGGCTCTGGTTCATGGTTCTTAGGACCACAGTTCCCCCTTGGCAGCCCTCTGCCCGGAGTGCCAGCACCCTTGGGCCATCCCAACACTGGCAGTCTCTCGAGGCCTCACCATTCTTATAAGCAGATCCTTTAGTAAATGTGTTTCAGTTCTACCACCCAGAGGGAATTCTTTTGCTAGGATTCTAACTGGTCCAGACTATAAGACTATAGCGCCCTTCTAGTGAAAATATTTGAGAAGCAAAAGAATAATAATTTTTGAAATACGAGTAAGAAAATGAAATGGAATTTTTATTTATCATATTCCATATGAGGCATAACTCATAATCGCTAATGTTTGTCAACTTTCTAATACCATTACAAATATCTGATATAATGAAGTTATGCAAAGGTTTATTTTGGTTCATAATTTAAGAGGTTCTACTGCATGATTGTGCATTTGTACTTTTTAAGTCTCAGATAAGGGTAGGAAGTGAGATTATCATGGAAGCATCTCAGGGTGGAACAAAAACATCACCTTCAGGCCAGGATATGAAAGAGCAAAGAACGTGTCCCATGGTCTCCCTAAAAGGAGTGTCCTTAATGGTCTAAAACCTCTCACTAGGTTCCACCCCTAAAGTTTCCACCACCTTCCAATATTATTAAACAGGGGATTCAGCCTTTAACATATGGCCTCTTGGGAAACATTTAAGATCTAAAGCATGGCATCACCTTAAAACACAAGTTGTAGAGTTTAAAAACCCTGCTCTGAACATAGTCCCATGGGTGCTTGATCATTCCTATGATTTGAAGTAATCCCGAATCTTCCACTCAGGGTAGCAGCCTCAACATCATTTGAGAATTGTTTGAAATTCAAACTCTCAGATCCATCCTGGATCTAGTGAGTCAGAATTTGCATTTTAAAATATGTCTAGTCATTCATAAATATATTGAAAAACACTGGCTACAAATATGATGACTCTCAACTTTATATCTTCAGTTCAGTATGTCTTAACAGCAGGGGGCAGTTTTGCCCCACAAGGGTATTTTCAACGTGTGTAGAAATTTCTGGTTGTCAGAACTCCGAGGCACTATTATAATCTCATGAACAGATACATGGATGCCGCTAGACATTTGACAACGAGCCCACAGCCCTCTGCCACAAATAATTACACAGGCAAAATGTCAAGAAGGGTGAGAGTGAGAAACTGCTTCAGCCCTAGTGCCCAAGCACTGACCCATATTTTTGATGGCCAAAAAGATCTCTTTCTCCTACTATCTACAGACAACTCAAACGACATTCATCCTTCCATTATCACGAACATCCCCAGGCCTAAATCAGCTCCTAGACCTGTGTCACTCTGTCCTAATTTAAAAATCCAGAAATCATTCCCAATGCTTCCCTCACCCAGCTGTCTGTCAAGTTCTGTCACTTCCACCCCTGTGACTTTCTCCGCAGGGCAAGCAGCCCTCCATTCCCCCTCATCTACCACAATAGCTCTCTCAGGGATCTCCTGTCAGTGCTCACTAGCCTTCTCCACACCTCACTCTAAGACAGGAGTCAACTTTCCAGGGATATGTGTGACCCTTGCAATGTAAAAATTTCATCTGATCACCCAATAGATGGTGCTGATATAGCAAAATGACATCCTCTGAATATGATTAATGGGGTTCTCACAGTATTTTTAAATTGAGAGACTTAAAATAAAATGTCAAGCTTCCAGTTTCTCTTAAAAAAATTCTAAGACACATAATCTCTGAACTCACAGCCACTAATTGCTCCTGCTGCTCTCTTTCGTGGGTCATCAGCTCCCATTCTGCCCCAATTCCTACTGTGTTTGAACCTGTTTTCTAACTCAAATCCCTACAACTTTGGTTCACAGAATGATATCTGAAGACCTTCACTACGACTTACAAAGCAGGTGACACACCTTGGTCTGAATTTGCCTTTCCTTTTTATCTTTCTCCCATACATAGCAGTTATTTTATGAATATCCAAATATACTCAGAAAAATGAATAAATTATTTCACTTATTCAACAACTATTCACTGAATGTACTGTTATATTCTAGACATTGTTCTAGGTACAGCAACTACGAAAGAAAGAAAAAAAAGTTGCCTGGAATAAATAAATATCTCCATCAGATGAAGCTGGATGGAGAGATGAAGGCATGGGCTGTAGTTACATCAGACAGCAAGGCCAAGGCAGGCTACCTGGTAACACTGGCACTGAAACCTGAGGCCAAGAGGCCAACAAACTCTGGAGACAGCTGGGAAAGGAAGTAGGGAAGACCTGCAGGCCAGAACATGCTCAGGAATCTGAGGAAGGACAGTCAAGTAAGGCTAGAGATGCAGGGAATCCAGTTACGAAAAGCTTGTGGGTGCTGGCAGGATTATGGAACATGCTATGAAGACCCACTGGAGGCTCTGAGCAGAGGCAGGACATAAGGACCCCTTGTCAAAGCGTCATTGTAGCTGCTGTGTGAAAAACACACTTGCAGGTGGCAAGGGCACAAGTCAACGCCCAGTCAGGGTCCATGACAACAGTCCTTCCTGTTATGATGTCCATGTCCCACACAATGTTCAGATCATGTGCTTACTGCCATGTTGACATCAGGGAGCACAAATCAAACTCCTACAGACTGATGAGACTTGGGGACAGTCTATGCCATGAATTGATCTTTATCATCATGGCACTGACTGAAATCTCATTCTGTTGTAAAAACAAGTTTTGCCTTTGAGACACTCAGTTTTCTCTTCCTAATCACTGTTCAAATGATACCACGTCTCGCGTCTGCTTCAGTTGTGCAGACAGAGCTGGAAGGCTACAGTTGAAACCAGATTGGCTGTAACTCGAACATAGTTGAAGCTGGAATATGGTTGCCTAGTAAGTTTATCATACTATTCATTTTTGTGTGTTCTGAAGTTTTTCATAAAAGTTTATTTTTAGATCAGAATTTAACACCTAACCAACACTAATATTTGAATACAGGGCTGTTTTAAATACTTACGTTTCTGGCTTAAAAATTAGATCTATATTTAAAATGTAAGCCATATTTGATATATTTGATAAGTGACTTATAATCAAAAAAGTTCTCTAAGATGAACTGTGGACTACACTAGGATAATTTTTTAAAAAGTTAGTTTAGAACATAGTATCTGATAGTAATTCTCTTCTCCATTTTTTAGATGTGGACATTTTAATCCTTATTATAGTAACTTTTTAAAAGGCTCAAGACTTATCCCCATTAAAGGATGCTAGATACAATATCCTGAATATACTTAATAAATTGCACCTCCCTTGAAAAGAAAAGGTGATAAGCTAAAAAAATGTTTAGCTCAATCATGCATAATTGATAGGCTCCCTAGTGCAAATAAGTGTCTAATAAATAATTAAATTTCATCTCATTATAAGAGTTTTCATAATGGGATAATTTAATTAAATGAAAACCAAAATGGTTTCTAAGGGTTGAAAGATGTTAATGTTGCTATATTTAGCTAATGGTCTGGGGTACTATAGTGAAGAAAGCAATTCACGTGGGTGCATGCATTATTTAATGAATCCCTCTGAGATGGAACAGAGGACAGATCAATGATAACTTGTCATTTTATCATTGCTTACAAAGCACATTTAAACAACTTAGGATATGTTAAAGACGGAGAACACTCGAAAAGAAATTACAAAGAAACGCAGGTGCACTCTCAGTATCACACTAGATGTTTTTCCTAATATTTCTTTCTGTGTGTCATTATTTCTATTTTGTTATGTCCTACTAAAATGAAAATAAACAAAATCTCATAAGCTGCTGCCGAGTCAGGTCCGATCTGGCTCTAAGTGAAAGGAATAATGGCCAGAACATGTATATCTGATACTAAAAAATTGATAGCTGAGTCATGAGGGACCCATTAACAAGCTTTTTGAGTGGGCTGTTTTGTGCTTCACGTCGCCAGAAGCACTTAGCCAGACTAGAATAGTAAAATTGTAGTCTAAGTAGTTATCTCAGTTACAGGTGATCAGTTATGAAATAATATGAATGGCCTCATTCGTCTATCAGATATTATTTTTAAAAGCATCATTTTTATGAGAGCCAAAGGTGCAAACACCACAAAATTTGAGCCAGGTAGTCTAAGCAGTTCTCTCCATTACCACTACACATAAAATGACAGTGTGTAGCCCAGATATACTTTTGAATTTTTTAAGTTAAATATAATTTTTGGTGAGATGGTCATGCCCAAATTTGCATTTAAAGCAGCCCAGAAACTAACATGTTAACCTGAGAGTACCAGCTTAGTATCTGGGGCAGATGGTCCCTGGCCTGAAACCTGGACCAGCCATTCTCCCAGTCCTGCAAAAGAGGTACTTTGTTTACAGGAAAACTTGTTTTCACGTGGGATAAGGAGATGGGCAATTGGTGGATCATTTCTTCAGTCTCAAAGCTCAATCTGTCAATTCACTTCACGTTCATACTGTTGCAAAAAAAAAAAAACAACTCACAGAAACCTTGAGGAACGCTTCTGCTGGATAAGAATTTATTACAGAATTGCATAACTGTAGAGTTGAAAAGACTTGAGGCATCTTCTAGTCCCACTACTTCCTTATAAAATTGGAAATTAAAGAACAAGAAAGGTGATTTACCAAAGGCCTTTTAATTGTCTAGTGGCAGAACTCAGTACAAAAGCCACAGTTTTCCAAATACCACTATAGAGCTTCTTGATCTTATGTAAAGTTGCCAAAAGGAGTTTTTTAATGACAATGTCACAGTAGTCAGTGATTCTCAAAATGTATATTCATTCCTCAAGCTTGAATGTGCACATGCGTGGTGGGAGGGGCCATCTGTGAATGGGAACATCTTAATGGTTGTGGACATAAAGATATAGCACTTGAACAGCTGTTGGTGGTGGCAATGCTCAAGCAGAGATGATACAAATACAGGGAAATGGCTTTGTCCTGCTCTTCACTGGCCTCCTCCAGACTTACTTCCTTCTCTCCAATCTTCAATTAAGACATGTGGAATGTCAAAACTGAACTAATGTGCTCCCTACAGCTGCTGTCACGGCACCTGCAAAATAAATAATGGGTTTTGTTGTCCATATGTACACACGAGTGCAAAGGACGGTAGAGATGGACATTGGCAAGAGGAACTCTAAAATTTGCAAGCTACTGGCCTCAATATTCAAGGTACCTAGTGTACCACTAGGATACATGATTATTTAAAACTCAGTGTTAAAAGAAGATGCATTTCTCTACAGTACAGTGCTCTAATATTTTCTCTTAGTTATTTTTAATCTGAGTATTTTATTTTACTTAATGTAAAGATGAGATTACTGTACCTAGAAATTTTTTATATAATGAATATCTTTTCTTCTGGATGACCCTGGAAACATAATGGTCATTTTACTTTCACGAGAAAGTCTCTCAGATATTTTGCTTTGCTCTTTTTTATACAGAAATCAAATGAAAGTAGGGTTAGTTTTTGTGGAAAAAAGAAGTTAGTATGGGGCCAGGGACTTAGCTCAGTGGTTCCAGCGCCTGCCTTGCAAGTACAAGGCCCGAGTTCGATCCCTGGTAACTACATACTGCAATACTGGATGTAGAGACTCACACCCACCAGCAATCAGTACAATCAGTACCATATACCACAGTGCCAGGTGTGGTGGCTCATGCCTATAATCCCAGCACTCGAGAGGCAGAGGCAGGAGGATTGCTGTGAGTTCCAGGCTCGCCTGGGCTACATAGTGAGCTCAGGGCCAGCATGAACTACAAAGCAAGAACCTTAAAAATAAAAGTTAGTATGTAGGGCTTGTTTTCTAAGCATTCTCCCTGTGGTGGCACTAAGGGTTTCGTTCTTTAGGGTTGCTCTCTCCAAAAAGCTATGCTATTGGTTAATGATCTCAGGTGATGAGAATGGATGTATCCAGGTGGGAGAACTATTGCTTTAGTCATTTGTTAGACACAGAAAATGAGATGTCCTCAGCAGACTTATTCCTGACCTCTCCATCATTTGGGCAAGGTCATATGAATGTCTCTTAATGCATTCTCAGGGAAAGGAACTTCTCCGTAAGTACTTTTATTTATTAAGGAAATACTATAAGGTCAATATTATTATTCCCATTTTCCATGTAAAGACTTGAGACCGGCAAAACCCATTCAAATCACAAAAATAAATGATAAAATAAGAATTCCAAGCCTGTCTTTACCTCTAAATTTAAAATATGTGGGTTTTCCCTTCACAGAGAGTAGATATGAAGTACAAACATTCTCAAAGGCCTTATGTTTTCATACTGTTACAGTTGGATAAGAAGATCCCTCATATATTAAAATAAGTTGACAAAAGTATTCTTAAAAGCCAAATTTTAATAATGACAAAGGCAAACTATTTTAAACCATTTGAAGCATTCACTCCCAAGAACAATGCAAACAGACTCTCTTTAACACTCCTACTTTCCTTCAGACTTGCATGATTATTTTGAAATGCTTTTAAATTTTCTGCTACATCACATTCTAATAAAGTACTATTCATTTTTATTCTTCAAATTTACAAGAGAAATCTATAATTAAATTGATTTTATTCTTAGGATAAGCAAATAACAGTAATAATTTTATTAGGTGGATAATTTTTCATTGTCTTTCTTGTCTAGTCACCCTCATTTCCCTCACATTGTGATTGTATCTATGCATACAATATTAGTGATCCATGGCAAATAAGGGTAAAAAGAGGAACAAATGTCTTTTGGGAGATTTTACTTAATGTGCCTCAAATATACAGTACCACTATTTGAAATTGTGTGATGAAATCATTTGGTTTTTCCCCTGTGGACCTACATTGTTTTTCTAAAATAATTACCAGTATATGATAGAAGACCTTTGACTCTAAGACATATATTCTTTATTATCACTATATTGCACAGATTTGCCAGAAATGTGTAAGTAAGAACTGAAAACAACTGAGTAGATACGATCTTGGAATTGCAAGTTGGAATTTCTCCTTAGCTAGCTCATCTGTTTATACTTTGGCCCTGTATCTTTTGCTAACGTTTATACTTCTTTGATAGCCTTAAGTTGATGTTAATTTAACATTCTCCTATATTTTAAAAACTGGCCATCAAAAATCTCCTTACAGAAATTGCAGTCTTTTTTTGGTTTTCAAATGCAAAACATAAAGTTGCATGAAAATATGTGACAGATACCTACCACTTTCTCCTTATACTTTCCATTCCAGACAAGAAGTTATCAATGATAGAATGTTTCCAAGGAAATGTATTTCTTTTTTTTTTTTAAATTTTTCTGTATTGAGTATCGAATTTGTGACCTTGTGCTTCTGAGGCAGGTGCCAGAACCACTGAGCTAAATCCTTGGCCTTATGGAAATATATTCTTGATATGTCACATAAGGAATCAGACTTTTTACAACTGTTGCAGACAGTTCCACAATCTCTAATACTTTTACAACATAATGCAGATCCCCATGAGTCAAAATTCAATGCTTCAGATGTTAATGATGATTTATAAAACAGATAAGAGAAGAAGCCTGACTACTGATGCTAAAATTTAAATATTGAACTTGAAATGTCCTATAATTCTTTGCTTTGGAAGAATCTAGTGATTTTCAAACATGACAGTATATCCAATATGGTACATTTCCAGAAGACCTAAGTTTCCACAAATTGAAGACCGACCTTAATAAAACACAAAGCCTATCCAAACAAAATTGTGTTAGGGACAGGACTATTCCGATTGGGAACACTGCCCTCAGCAAGATGGAAGACTTGGTGAATGTCACCTTATCCACTGAGCGGAGACATGTGCTTGCAGTGTACACATTTTTCTCTCTGCTACAGGATCGATGTTAGTTCTCCTTGAACTTTCTGCCTACTCAAGGTTTTTCATTTTAACTTGGAGAGACAAGGAAGTCTTTTGTGACATTCAGTGTCCGTCCTCAGCCTGGCCTGTGGGTGGTTTCTTCTCTCTGGTCAGGGTACCAGGCCTTCCTACTGCATCAACCAGAGTAGCCTTGTCCATTTTCTAATAGGCAGTCACCAGAATGCTTGAAGAAAACAGAGTAGAACTCCAGAAAGGAAGGCAGAACTTCCTAATTCATATACAACACAGTTTTAAGAAAAATACACTTTCATTTCTTTAAAAATGTACTTTTGATTTCTTAAAGAGAGATTGAAAAAGCAAACAAGAAACTTTTGAAACAGTAAAGTACAAATTTTTAAAAGTAAAATGCTAATGACTTTTACAAACCTAAAAAGATGCCTCCCTTATTTTTTACAAAATCTATAAAATTTTCACATTATTTTAATTTATCACGTTCTGAAATGTAATTGAACATCTTCCTTGCAACACACACACAATGGGAAATCAAAATATAGGAAATTTCCCTCAGCTAATAAATGCAGGTTACTGTCCAGATTTAGATATTCTTATTTCCTATTTTAAGAAGCATCGTATTTAGGAAGCATATTCTCCATTAAACCCTTAAAGTACTTGTACGTATTTATGTGTGTATGTGTGTGTGTGTGTGTGTGTGTGTGTGTGTGTGTGTGTGTAGATATATTTTTTGCTTTAGTGTCACCAATATCACTGGAATCCTATCTAAATATTCTTTTGCGGGGGGAAGGTATGAAGGATTGAAATGAGCACCTTACATTACAAGTGCCAGTGAGCTAAATTCCTGGCCCCCACATCTTAGTATTCTAATCCTCCTTGTAGGAGGAAGCTACAAGAAAGATAACACTCCAAGGGAACTGCCCAACAGACAAGCACTGCGATGAGGTACAGCCAGGATCCCACAGGAACATTCAGAGACAAGCTCAGTGCTAGATCGGATACCCAGAGGACTGGGAGGTCAAAAAACTAAAAAGGTCTTGATTAAATGCTATAAATCTCATGAGGCTGAATTTAGTATGAATCCACGTTGTATTTATTTTCTTAGGATGCTTGGATTAGAAGAGTGAGATCCAGGAAGGTAATACAATAGCATCTATTCTTGAAGACAACAATAGTTGAATGGAAGAGTATGCATTGATAAGTGAATCATATACTTTAGTATGGCCTAACCTGATTAGGCAATATCCCTAATTAATCATAGGATGGAAAACAGCTTTTAATAACGTGATTTTGTAATTCTGAGAGAACTTCGAATTGCAATCTAAATTCATTTTTTACATGGAGACATTAAGGCAAAGCAGAGTTAACATTTACATGTGAAGCACTGTTGAATTGTAGGAGCCAAACAAGGGAGAATGAACGATGCTTACCAGAGTATTAGACATATGGGACACATCCAGTGCACAAGATTCACCATCTAACCAAAGATTCTTCCAAAAGACTGAAGTTTGGAAGAGAGTAAAAGTTGGAGGCGAGTGGAGGCTGAGGAATACAGGTACCTGCCAATAGTAGATCTACATTCGCCTTGCTGGTCCCTGGCTGAGCACAAAGGTATCATTAGTTTTATATCTTCTTTTATATCTTCTTCTTAGGATAAAACTGACATCTTGATTGGGTTCCATGTCCTTTTTATACCTTCTCCCCTTATTTAAATAACCCAGTCTACAAAAACAGAGATCTAGTTCACTCAAAAACCAACAAAATCTTTCCCAACATCAAAGATTAATAACTTAAAAATTTGCTTTATAAATTAGAAATGTCACTTTTCATACGTAACTCCACCAATGTTTCAGTAGACTTTTAATTATCAATTGTTCTTTCTAAATAGTTAAGAAAAATAGTTTTTTACATATGAATGAAAATTTCTGTCATACTTAACCCCAAAGATTCCTAAAGAAAAAGGGTAAAAGAAGAGGAAAACACAGAATGCGAAAATGAAGTCAGGATGGGAAATCCACATAGGATGGGTTCTACAAGGACATGAATCGTGGTTACAACTTGGGAAAACAGGTGACTTTCACAAACATATGAGGCTGTAGTGCTCCGAAGCACCATCCTGACTTTCTTCCGTGTGACTGAGCTCAGCCTAGAAGTGATTTTGGAGCTGGGATGTCTGCTCTCTGACAACATTTCAATTTTTTGTTTTTCCCAACTCCTTTTGGATGTTGAAGTTGGCCTCGATTTTGCCTCATTCGGGAGTTTGCAGGAGGCAAGTCCTCCTCCATGACATGGACCTGTGGATCTGTTCCTTCCTCCCTATGCTGTTTGGTCAGCTTATTATATCATCTTCCCTGCTGCTTAATGACCTGGTTATAGTGTTGTTTTATGGGTTTTATTTTTAAATGATAAAGATTAAAAAGAAGAGAGAATATATTTCCCAGGCATTAGACCAAAATATACATAGAAGTGAGGAGACATGGAGACCAACTGATTAGCTGGATTTCTACCATACTTCACTGGAGCTTACTGAGTAAATCCCACACAGTACCTCTTTCTCCCCATTGTGGACTAGGACTGTCTTCTTTTTTTAAAAAAAAGTACATTTCCTGTAACCTTCATGCCCAGCATTGTTGTATGTGGTTACCAGCGATCAAACCCAGGCCCTTGAGGTTCCAAGGCAGGCAGTGGAACCACTGAGCTAAATCGCTGGCCCAGACTGTGTCTTCTTTTATATCTTGCATGATACCTACTTAAGCCATTGATTTAAAATTAACAATATTCATTAGATGGAATGCAATTATAGCCCAACATATATGCTTACAACACAAAACATGGGGAAAACCTCAGACATCCCAAGGTTTGTTAGAAGTGGAACAGTCATATAATTTATATTTTCAGGAAAGGGTCATGTGGGTGAGTCTGCCTTGGCTCGTGGTCATGTTTTCCTTTAATGAATCAGTTAAAACAGGAAAGTGAGTCTTTGGTGCCCGTGAGGAAGTATTACTTACTGATGGGCCAAAATGGAATGCTCAGAAAGAGGTTTATTTAGTGTTATTATACTTTTGTTTGTCTCTCTCGCTCTCTCTTTTTTTTTGAATGGAGGCAGGGTTCAGGGAAAAGCAAAAATGAACACATTCTTAGGAGAAGAGAATGTTAAAGTAATGTATTTAATATAATACCAGGTGCTGTTTTAAAGCATTAATAGCAGTCTTTATTGTCATGTGGTAGTGTTCGTTCTTTAAAAAGTCCTAACAAAATTCTCCAGTAAAATTTATGAAACTGTTACAAAACTGAAATAATCTCATCGATTTATAATGCACATAACTTTACTGTATAGAAAAAAACTGTAAAATGCATGAATGAGATCAATCTTCGAGGTGCAAACTGTCAAATGCCTCCACTTAACAAAATGCAGACAAAACACGGAGAAATACCACATACAGAACATGCAGTATATAAGCTGCCCCAGAACAAGATCCTGCTGTAGCCAAATTCAACTACACTAGCTTAGCTAGTTACCTCAATCGGAATAAGAAACGCTGTTAAATTTAACAAAGAACATCTGTTTTTCATTTGAGGCGCATTCAAGTGTTCATTAAAGTGTCCTAACTGCTCTTTTCCTTTTCTATTTCACAATGGCTTTCCTTTCTAATACTGCTGCAAGTTCAACACGTGACTCAAAAAGCTCACAGGCACTATGGCATTTCCTTTGAAAAATGCCAGGAGAAATGAGAGAGAAAGCTGAAATCTCTAGGTTTAATAACATTTTTATTACCATTCACCTTTTCCATACTTCCTAGGGGTGTTTATTTTCTACAATTATTCAATCGGCTTCGCTGAACCCAGATACCCTAGAGGCCTCCATTCCTGTCTACAGAGAGGCCCAGGAGAGTGGAGCTTGAAAGTGAGTTATTGGTATTAACCCCTTTGATGGAAGTGTTTGGTCACCTTCTATAGAAGAAGCAATCAGTTCACAAGTGTTTAAACACAATGCCTCAGACTGCTTCATGCTCTCAAATTCGTCTGGATGTAAAATTGATCATGAAAGTCAGTCAACATTTTGCACATATCTCCTTTGTTTTCTTGAAAGCATGAACTCATTAAAATTAACAAGTGAGCTTAGACACTGACTTCCTTGAAATAGAAATTATAGACTTATTAGGCAGAACTGTCAGATTTTAACCAATATATTGCAACTAAATATAACCCAAAGTATTTTCATTTTCATAAATGATTACGATGTCTAATCACTTAACTAGGCAAGTAAGTTGATTTGAAAAAAGTCTATTAAAATAATATTGCTAAAAGCACTTAAAATGAAGAACTTCGGATTCTACATAATTTAGGTCAAATTGTTAGAATGGGTCACACTGGCAAACACCTGTTAATAAGAAAAATGCAGAATTACCTGTGGCTGAAAAAGCAAGAGAGAAATCATCAATGCCAGTGTGAATCAGATCTTTGTCAAAGATCATTCACTTAATATGATGAATTGTTGCAAATGGTATAAAAAGAGAAACATAGATTGACTCATAGCAGGTTCTCAAGAAATACTAAGCTTTCAAAAATATTTATTGACTAGAAAGGCAGAGGTAAAGAGCTAGGAATCTATCATTCTATTTCATGCAGAAATGGATTTCTGTATTTCTGGATAGCATTTCTGAATTCTCTCATAATTTGTCCTTTGGGGATAATATTTTTACATGGAAAGTACAGTTCTCATATGTGTACCATTACTACTTTATTATTCCTATTGCTGTAAAGGTAAGCTATAACTATAGCAAGTTTAAGATATCAATTTAGGGTTTGTAATTATTTGGGCACAAATCACATAATAATTTAACTTTAGTGTTATCGATACAATTAGATATTCTAAGAAATAGTTATGCAAACAGGAACTTAGGAATAAGAATTTATACATATACATTGACCTTTAAAATGAAAATAAATGCTATTTTTATAACTTTAAATAATCAAGACACAATGCTTGTGGGTATGGCCTGAGCCACTGTGAAAGTTATAAAGAAACAAATACATTTTACATTAAATTTATTACTCATAGCATAAAAATTTTACTTCATAATTTTCAGCAGAGAGTCCAGTAATAAGTCACCTTTATTGACTATTTTTATGCCAAATTTATTGTGTGTTATTTTGTTTGACTTTCTCACAGTCATAAAAGAGCTATCATGAAGAAAAGACAATCATTTGTATTCTCCTGTGGGTTACAGTTGCAAGAGACTAATATTGAAAGGCAAAGTACACTCTCCAGAGACACACACAATCCGTCACAGCAGGGCTGGGTGTCCAAGTTCACAACCTGTTAACTATACTTGAGTGCAGAGATTATGCTGAGAGTCCAGCTGGATGAGACGGTCAGTTATATAAGTGAATACTGGAGAACATATATTAAAATCTTAGAGAAGAGGGAAGCTAAGGATTAGACAGAAGTCATGAATCAATAACGTTTTAGACAGTGCCCTGTGTCATCAACCTTGATTTGGGCTAAGAACATCCACTTGTGTTATATCTAGAAATAACTCATGGTAAATAATTGATTCCCTTATGGGAGGCTGGAGCCAGCTCATCTGGGATGGTGGCCAAGGGGTTGTTATCCCTGAAAAAGTTCCTGAAGCAGACAGAAATGGAGAAGCCAGAGGGTAAGACTGGAGTCCTTGTAGAGTACATAGTTAAAACTACCTAAGTGGCTTCATCAATTGCAAAGGCAAAATAGGAGATGGGAGGTAGCCAAAAGACAGAGATTTGGAAATAAACTGCAAGATAATACAAAGCAAAAAATAAAAACAAGATGGAAAAGCCTATGGGGTATAGAGACACAATATGGGAAAGGACAACTTCACTGAGAGGGTAAAGCCTCTAAAACTAAGGGAGGTGGACCTAGGATAAGACAGGAGGAATTTTTTATCTAGCTTTGATACTACCGGAGAGCCTAGAATGCAATGTCTTAAGTAGTCCTCTCCCCCCTATCAACTTATATATGAAACAAAAAAAATCTCACCCCTTTGTCAAATATAGATCTCCACCCTCTTTTAAATACAAAGAGAGAGTACCCCCCTTTCTTTCTCTCTCTCCTTTCTTTCTTTCTTTCTATTCCTTTTGCAATAAAACTCTTGTCACCAAGGTAATGGGCAAAGAGTGGGCTATGGAGCAAAGCTACTCAGTTTACAGCACCCAGGAAGTACATCACAGGGGAAGAACTAAAGACTACAAGGCCAGAGAGAAGACATATTCTCTAAAGTCATACCTCCACGACCTGCCCGGGCTCACCCAAAAGGGAGGAAGGGAGGGAGGAAGGGAGGAAGGGAGGAAGGGAGGGAAGGAAAGAAGGAAGAAAGGAAAGACAGACAGACGGACAGAAAGAAAGAGAGAGAGAGTGAATTCTTATTTCTAAGGCTTACTTCCTGGGTAGGGAGTAGAAAGTAGTCTGCCTGCCTCCTGCCTCCAAACTTTATATTCAGGGAACATCTTTCTCACATGACCTTTGCAGAGACCATGTCAATTTGCTGTGCCTTTGAAATCTCTCCTGACTCTTCACACTTCTGTTGACTTTCCTCTGCCCCTTCCCCTGCCCCTTCAGTCCAGGCCCATAAGACTAGACTTGTAATTCCTGATGTCACTCTTCTGTGGATGATTAGTTCCAGGGAATATTCTGCCCAAACCAAATTTTAAGATGAAAAGAAAGAGAAGAGAAGGGACTGTGGGAGAAGAGATTGCAAGGGAAAGGGAAGGGAGGAAAGGGAAGGGGAGGGGAGGAGAGAAAAGGGGAGGGGAGGACAGCACCTAGGATTTCACAAGTACAGAAAACAGATGTAGAATACTTTGGAAACAGTGGAGTAGGTATTTTAGGGAATTATTTGAACTTCTCCCTACTTCCTGTTTATCTATTTTCTATTTTGGATAGTGTTTTGTATACTAAATTAGACTAAGAATATCCATTTTTGTTATGTGTAGAAATAATGTCTAGAGTAATTAGAGAAGAGAGAGAGATTCTCACATAGGAGAAACCATGATATATGTATTTTGATTAATATGTACTATTAGTTTCTTTCACTGAAAAAAAAATTTGTGCTATTTTCTATTTCTTATTTACAAGACAGCCTTCCTTTGTGTATGTCTTGTACTCAGACTGAATTTTTTTTTTTTTTTTTTAGGTTTTTTGAGACAGGGTCTTGCTTTGTGGTTCAGGCTGGCACTGAGCTCAGCCTCAAACTCACATCACAATCCTCCTGCCTCTGCCTCCCGAGTGCTGGGATTACAGGCGTGAGCCACCACGCCCGGCACTGTGGTATGTGGTACTGGTTGCTGCTGGG
>PVIR01004322.1:53746-80272 GCA_004026965.1 Petromus typicus | reverse complement strand
TAGCTCAGTGGTTCCGGCGCCTGTCTCGCAAGCGCAAGGACCCGGGTTCGATTCCCCGGTAACCACATAACAATACTGGGTGTGGAGACCCACACCCAGCAGCAACCAGTACCACATACCACAGTGCCGGGCGTGGTGGCTCACGCCTGTCATCCCAGCACTCGGGAGGCAGAGGCAGGAGGATTGCTGTGATGTGAGTGAGGCTGAGCTCAGGGCCAGCCTGAACCACAAAGCGAGACCCTGTCTCAAAAAACAAAAAAAATTACGAACATTGGGATGCACGAGTCGCTGTTCTTTTTGTTCCAGAGGCTATATGTATTTGCCAGTAAGGAGATCTTCTGGCTTCTCGGGAGAGTTTACCTTCTAGTCACGGAACGGTGCCGGTTAATCGCAAAACAAAACACTTGAGACTCCAAGTGCGCAGCGCAGTGGAGAAAGGCTTGACTAGCGGGCTCCGATGATCGGCTGAAATTGGCTCTGGTTCACATTAAATGATGATGAGATATGAGAAATATTTGATATTTTATAGTGGGAGGAATAAAACTAATTGGCTAGATAGGAATGTTGCAGTGGGATTCGGCATAACCTGCTCATTTACACTTTAATTATGTTTCTCAAGAGGGTCTTGAGAACGTTCTCCTCGGTGAGGCAGTGAGAAATCCGCTGGTGAAGGAAGGCCGAAGCTCTTAGGGAACCAGCACGGCTCTTCCCCAGATGCACCAAGAAACGTGGATTTTGCCCTCGAATAGAGGATTCCAGAGCGGTAAAGCGTTTAATCACGACTTTAGATCAACAACGGGAGGCAGATTTTATTAAATGTTTTTGCCGTCTGTTGAGGTTAACATATCATTTTCTTTCTTTTTAGTTTGCCTTTCACACTGAATTACTGTAACAAGTTTCCTAATATTATTTTTCTGTGATAAATTTTATTTGATAATGTTTTATGCTGTGGCTGGACTGTGAGACTCATTAATTAGTAATTATTAAGTTTCTATAGTCAATGAAGTTAGAGCACAATTTTATTTTTTATTTCATCAATGTCCAGTTTGGGGTAGCAGGATCATGGGAACTTGAATGTTGGCAGACTCACATTTTCTTATCTTCTATGCTTTTGGGAATTATCTACTCTAAGAAGCATTTTCTCAGACTTTCCTACAAAATCACACAGTCATGATACCTTTCAAGCTCAGCTTTAAAACTTTCTCTCCCAGTAATTATTCTGATTTTCTACTCTTTCCTGAAGTAATTTTGGTTATTTGTACAATCCATTTCAGTGAACTTCTCCTTGATGTGCAATGAAACATTCTCAGGTAGTTTTTCCTTAGAGTGATAAACTGAGGCTACTTTGGTGAGTATGACAGTATTTTCCTGTTAGAACTGATTAAAATTCTGCTAGATCCAGAATTACAGATTTAAAGAAATGTTCTTGTATGGAAGTATTACTGTACTGTACCCCAGAATAGGCTGCTGTTGTTAAGAAATCTGACATAAAAATAGTGACCATCATTCCTCCATAGATTGGCTGTTTATTTCTTTATGGAACCCTGAGAGTTTTCCTTTTTGTTTGAATTCTGATAATCTATGTTGACTTATTTGGAGTACATATTTTTCCATTTAATCCCATTAATCCTTGGTGGGTAGGCTCAAGGGAATGGCTTTCTTTAACATGGAGGATTTTTCTTTTATATAATTTTAATTACTTCTTCTGGTTCTTTATGTTTCTCTTTCGATAAATCTAATGTGGTAGAGGTTAAAATTAATACAACTATTCTCTCTGTGTGTTAAATATTCTGTTCAGTGTTATTGCTACTTTGTCATTTGTAGCATATGTTAGAAGTTCACTTTAGCTTGCTCTACCAGTCTCTGAATTCATTCTTTAGTTATGCTTCTAGTATAAAACCTTTAAGATTACAATTTAAAATGATTTTAAAAAATCAAATTTAAAATTTCTAAGATTTAGCTTCTACTTTTTATGTGTGTGAAACGATATTTGAAGGTCTCTACATATTCCAGGTATATATTTTAAATGTATAATTTACTTTTTCTAACTACTTTTATGATCTATTAATTCTTTATTTGTTTACTTAGTTGTTAGTCACAGTGAGAGCTCTTTCAGGTATTTAGAGGTGGGGTCAACTTTCTGCTCATCTTTGTACTTGAGTATTTCTCTCCCAACCGATAGAGTTTCTCTTATTGTTCCAGGTATAGCCTATCCAATGTAGGAATAATAAATTTTATACATATATATATAAATTTCTATTTAAATGCAATATAGATGGCTTATATCCATCTATTAAAATTTTTATAAATTTTATATTTTTATAAAAGTGCCCATCTATTTTCCAGATCCTTTACACATTCTTAAAAAGAGATCATGCAACAGAAACATACCCTGAAAATCTTATTAGCAAGAACAGAAATTATATATTATATTCTGTAATGATACTACAGTAAAATTAATACTTAATTGTACAACTCTAAGCAGAAAAAGTTCATAACTGGATATTAATAGCAAAATAAGCATTTTACAAAATTGCTCTTGAAGTAATATCACAGATTTTACTTATAAAGCATTTAGAGTTTTAAGGAAAACTTTCTAAATTAAATGTCCATGATGTTTTCAAAGTCATGGCTGGAAGACAAGTTCCTAGGCCTGGAGTTCCTTGTTTACCTAATAAGAAAGATGAAAATCAAGAAATTTAATAAAAATCCAAAAAAGCCTGAATATAAGCAACAAAACAAAATTGAGGAAAACCATGATTTAGTTAAAACTACAAGGAGAAAAGCAAGCAAGATAATAACCAAGAGAAAATCTCACATATTCAAATAAGAACCAAAGAAAAAGAAAACTAAATGGAGACATTTATAATTTATAAAGGGGATATCTCCAGCAGTATAAAAGGGATGTCTCAGTAGATAGGAGAGTTTAAATATTTTAAGAGAATTTTAAAAATATAAACCATTCTATGCTAACACATTTGAAGATCTCAGCAAAATGGATAAATTACTGACATAGTATATATTATCAAAATCAGTCCAGAAAAGGAGAGGAATCAAGTAGATCTACTACTACTGAAAAAAAGTTAAGACATAGTTTTAGCTTTTGTATTTTCAAAGTTACAAGGACTAAAAATCCTCACAACATATGAGCTGATTGAGAGTATCTTTCTGAAAAACTTTATTAGTGTAGAAAACAAAATATGTCAAATTTAGCACAGCCACCAAAACTACAGATAGATCTCATTACAGTAATGTGTAGATATATATATATATATAAATATTTAATAAATATGAGAAAATAAAAAATAAAAGTATGTTTAATAATAAAATAACCCAAACTAATTCATCAAATAAAGTAATTAATTGGTGATGTAGTTGACATTTTAATTTGAACATTATATAGTAGTTTCAAAGTAAAACTAATGTGGTCCAATATAAACGACCCTCATGTATTAGTCCCCCTTGCTATTGTAGCCAGTTATCATCAACTCAGTGGCTTAGTGCAGCACAGATTCCTTATCTTCTAGTTCTGGAAGTGAAGGTTCTTGAAGTCAAAATGATGTCAGGACAGCAGTACTTCCGGGAGCTCAGAAAGCATGTCTGCTCTTAGGCCTTTGAGCCTGCAGGGACCAGCTGCCTTCCTTGGTTGGTGGTCCTTCTCTTCAACCTTCCAAACGGTGCTCCTCCCAGCAGGTCTGCTACAGACACCCAGTTCTCCTGCTCCCTCCTTGGAAGGATCCCATGGGTCCACTGAGTTCAGGACAGTTTTCCCATGTCACATACGCAAAATACCCTTCGATAGATGAGGACATGTGTGCTCAGGTTCTGTGGATTAAGACATGGATAACTTGGGTGGGGGTGTTGTTCTATTCACCATATCCAAAGAGGTGGGCTGAAGTTAATATCGCTTGACTAAATACTCTTCTCAAATTAGGATTAGATGCTGTTAATGCTGAGAAACATTTCTATGATTTTATCTTGTGGCTAAAGATTGGAGATAAGTGGATTAACATAAAAATGATTGCTGCTATACTTAGTCTTATTCCAGTAGTATAAACAAATAACACACATGCAAAGGAATTTATCACAAGAAAGATATCCATCTGTGACTCTCTTTCCGTGACGCCATCGTATATTTAAAATTCAGAGTTTAAAATATGTTAATAGTCATATAAGGATCAATAAAATGATTGGATCCCAATAAAACAAACAAAGCTAAATAACAAAATAAACAATCTTTCAATATATGATTAGGAAGATGTTTACTTAGTCAGCAAAATGAAACCTTTGTCCTCAAGGACAAGAAGTAATAAAGCAAACATAGCTGAGACTCACAGAAATGACTCTCAGAGTTTCCATGACAGACTATTTAACGCTATTAAAAAGTATGGAGAGTATTTGTAAGGTTTTGTATAAGTTATATATACTGTGATCAAAACAGAAAATTAAAACAATTATTTTATAGTTGATTAATTAATACATAGCAAGCTAATAGATGTTAAAAATAATAATGTATTTTATGAAAAATAACAGTATTTTCCACCCTTCTCAAAATGTTATGAGAAAAGAACACTTTTAAAATGTTTTTTTGAATTTCCTTAATGCTGGATTTAACAGAAGACATTAAATTTTTATGTCTGTTTCTACATTGATTTTGTTCTGGTATGCTGTTTTGGTTAAAGTGACAAAGAAAATCTGGCCTCACGTAGATATGCAATTAGAAAAAAGGAGTATTTTAGTACCTTTGTTGGGTAAATTTATGGATATTCTCCTTTTAACTCGACAAGTAGTAGTTTCTTGAAATGTTCTTGCAGTAAAGAGTCTGAAATCACATTATGAGCTGTTTGTACTCGGCTTCATTAAAATCCATTGGCTTGTCATACAGTTTGAATAAATATTCTAA
Organism: Petromus typicus; assembly: GCA_004026965.1. NCBI lineage: Eukaryota > Metazoa > Chordata > Mammalia > Rodentia > Petromuridae > Petromus > Petromus typicus. Next base: position 75,369 of record PVIR01004322.1, on the reverse strand, counting down.
GCGGGCATAATTTTATAATATCATTCTTTGATCATTTGGAAAGTATTTGTTTGCTAAATTTCACATCGTCTAACTGTTGACACATTTCATTAGGTAATAACTAAAAATACATTTCTTAATATTATCAGTGACTTTTATCTGCAGAATGATTAAGTTCTGAGAAAATACCAAGCTCATAACAAGAATAAGTTCTCTAAAATTTTGATATTTGCTTGAAAACACCAAGATCTGGGGATATTCTGCTACTATATCCTAATCCAAACTTATCCTCACCAGTATGGAGGAACTGGAAGACTTTAAGGCTGGTCCTATTTGTTTTTAGAGTTAGGGGTTCATGATTCATAAGAGAAACACACCACTAATGATGCTTATAGGTTGTTAATCTGAAGCATGTGTTTTTCTGGTCCTTCAGTAGTCCATATAAATTCCTAGAGGCATTGTAGAGTCATGATCAGCCCCAAAGATGTACTTGGGAGTATAGAAAGGTGAATTATTGGAAGTGAGTGCAGAAAACAGGTGGAAGAAGTGAGGGAATCATGTATTAATTTCATTACAATAAATCCTAATTAGGGCAGGAGTAATAGAAAGAGACATGATGAAATGTGTTAAAGACATTGCACCTGTAAGTCCATGCATCATTATTGATGCTGTTGTTGCAAATGAAAGAGTAGGAACTCAGGTAAAAGGATGAAAATTCATAGAATTGTAAGATTGTAATCTATAGGAAGAAGCAAATTTTAGTATATAAATTGAGATGATTTTGAGACAGGCTAGGTCATGCGAGAAATCATTTCATTTCTGCCATGCCAAATTTCCAGAAGCTGATTCCACCGGCAGATGGAAGTATGAGTCTCTAACTCAGGTGCAGGCTCTAGGCTTTGAAGTGTTGGGAAGTGGATGGCTCATCTGGAACACGCCGGAGGTGACTGAGGAACATTCTCTAAGCACAGAAAGGGGGAGCAGTTTAGAAAAAGAGACTGAGCTTGGAAAACATCCGCAGACAGAATGAGAAGAGGAAAAGGCGCCAGCAGGCAACTTGCAGAGGGGTGATTGCAAGTGCAGGGAGGGGATCTCTCTTGTCACGAGGAAGGCCAGGGGCCCCAGGGACAAGTGCAGCTCAGGGACCCAGGACGATAGGGCTGAGGACAGGCCAGCTGCAGTGACTGACAATGAACTTGAGCTTGCAGAGGGCACTTACTGTTGGGGCATGGTGGCTGGAGAAGTATTTTACAAGAAGAGCAGAGATTGAAATTGGGAGAACTGCCCACCCCCAAAGGCAACAGGCAACAGGGGAAGCAGTAGTTGTTGGAATGACTCCTGATATCAAAGACATATTTGTTAAAGTGGCTTTTGAAGTTTCTATTGATTTGAAGGCAGGTGGGGAAGAACCAACAGAAAGACAGAGGTTAGAAACTAAGCGATAAAAAGCAAAGTATGTCATAACGAGGTCCTCTAAGATGTATGGCTTTGAATAGGAATTAATATTTAGGTTCTGTTATATTAAAAAAAAGATCAAGCTTGTTTATGTTATGGTGATGAAAATTACATGTCATGAAGAATAAATATGTGAAAATATGTTCATCAGAGAAATATAAACCAAAACTAAATTGAGATTTTGTCTTATTCCAATCAGAATGGGTACAATGATAATAAAAAATGGTGGTAAGGACATAGAGAACAAAGAATCCTTATATACTCTATGTGGGAATATAAATTAGTATAGCCACTTGAGAAAATTGTATAGACGTCCCTTTAAAATTAAAAATAGGACTTCCACATGATGTGGCTGTACCATTCCTGGATTTATCCCTGGAGGAAATAGAAGTCAGCACACCTGCACTCCCAGGTGTATAGTGAAAATATTCATAATTTCCAGGACGGAGAACCATCCTAGGTATCTTCTGACAGATGAATGGATAAAGAGAATGTGGTATACATACACAATGGAGCATTATTCGGCCATAAAGAAGAATGTCGTGACATTTGCAGAAATAGAAATAGATCTGGAGGTTATTATATTAAGTGAAATAAGCCAAAAGGGGAAAAAAGTACTTTTTCATATGGAAACACTAAAAAGAAATTTAGAAATGATGACCTTAAAGTTGAAGAGGAGACTCACAGAGAAAGGGAATGAATGGAGAGATGACAAGGCGGGGGAGAGGGTTTTAACAAGAATGGACTAGAGCAAAGTCCAGTACACACATGGCTGGAAACATCACAGAAAAAACCATACATCTGTACAGTTAAGATGAGTTAGAAGTATAATAATTAAAACAAAGATTATACACCCCATGTGATAAACTTTGTGGAGGTGGAGAGCTTCAGTTATTGCTGTTCCCCGGTAGATTTATCTGCTGTCTGCTCACCAGGAAGTGGGCTGGGTTTGCACAGGAAGTAAACCCTGAACGCTGAAGATCCAAAACAATCTACAGCTACGCTGCAAAACAAAAACCAAGAGAAACTCAGCCAAACAGACACACAAACCAAAAGCAAACAAACAAGAAGATAAGAATATTCTCTAGTGAAATTCCATGATCATGGGTTTGGTGGAAAAATTCCAGTAGTAAGATTGTCTAAAAGTAAAGATTATTAGTAAAGGAACCTGATCTGGTTTTCAAGTTTCAGGCAAAAGTTCAGAATGAACGAACTGTGTTTCATCACTTGTAGGCTGTGAGATTCTGTTCAAGTGAAGCTCATTTTTTTTTAACCATCTATTAAATTTAGGTACTTAGAAGTTAATGTAATTCCAGTTCCTCCACTTGGGAGGGTAAGACAGAAGAGCCCTGAATTCAAGTCAGCCTGGACAGATTAGTGAGAATTTGTATATATATATAAACACACACTCTATTTTTTTCTTGAAGTTGTATTTCTATTTTCAAATAGAATTTTAACAGAGGTATTAATTTATGCATTATTATCTATTTCTTAAGAAATTGTCTTTTGGTTTAAACGTGTGATAAATTACAATTGGACTCTCTAAGGTGTCTCCTACCCTTCCCCTCCTATGTACTCCCTTTCTCTTTTGCTGTCTCAGGGATCCCTAACCACTCCAGTGCATATACCAGCCCTCTTCTCTTCATCATAACCACCTTGAAAAATCCCAATGCTGTTTAATTACAACTCTTTCCCACTTCTGTGCTAGTAATTAAAACAGAGAAAATCACATATCTATTAAGTATAAACTGGGTTTCTAATGATATAGATCAAAGTATGCATCTGATTCAGTTTTCTCTCTTAGATTCACTAATGAAACCTACCAATAAAACTAATTCTGCCTTTCTATATCACTAAGAAAGAGCTGTTATCCTATGCAAAATTTATTGAGGTTTTCAAGAACCCAACTCTTTAAAGAACTGAGAGCACACTCAGCAGTGCTCAGCGCCACCCCAGCTGGGCAGCCTTGAACGACCTCTTCTTCCCCTTCCTTCCTCCCTCACCTTCTCCTCCTCTGGACAGGGAGCAACTTGGGAGACCTCAGTGGTAAGCTCTGCGCTTGGGAACTGAGACAGATGCCTTAACACGTTAATATTCATCCACTCTCAATAGATAAATAAAACTTTATTTTCCAAATTATTTAGCACATGAGTAAGCATCCAGAGAAACTAAAAAATCTTAGCTTCGGACTAGAGTCTGTAATTTTTCTTTTCTAATGCACACTCTTATTGATGTATGACTTTAGTCATTAGCTAGTGTTATGGACTCAAATTCTACTAATTTTGCATTTGTAGTAATTTAGAAACAATAAAGATAATTATTCTAATATAAAGAGTTAAAAAGAAAAGAAGTCAAGGTTTAACTGTTTTATGGCACACTATGCACCATGTACAAAGAATTAAAATCTTTTCTTGTCTTTGCCTAAAGGTCTTCATGGTTCTTTCGTGCATTAGAGAAATAGCTCTTACCTTAGTTTCTAACTTCAGAGGTTGGTGTTATCCTCAGTGATTTATTTCCTAAGATACAGATTTGTTCTGCTCAGACTTTGCTCTCAAAAGGCTTCCTCAGATCTTCATCCCAGGAGATCAAGCTTGGACCCTGCGTGTGACCTGTGACATGCCTCCCCTTTTGTCCAGCCTCCTGCACCCCAGGCTCTGTCCCACCCCTGGTCATCCAACATTCGTCTTTCTGGCTCAGAAGGCTCAAGTGCATCCCTTCTGCAGAACTTTCTTCTCCCACACCCTCTCGGATGCAATCTCTTCTAAGAAATCCACTGTGTCCTTCCCTCTTGCATAGGAGGAAACCTCCTGCATTACAGTGGTTCTTCTGTGTAACTCGTTCACTCTGAAGAAGGAACAAAACTTTGCTCATTTTAAAATTCTGGGCCTTTAACACAATACTTGGCATGTAGAATTCATCAGTAAGTGTCACTGATATTGCAGTCAACAAAACCACCCAAGCTTTATTGGAAACTGTTGAAAATAGGTTTAAAGATTTACTATTCTCTTTCAACAAATTCAAAGAATCGCCCTCCCCTTTGTGGGCTGTTGTCCCTAACCACCCTGTTCAGCAGAATGTGTGGAAGTCACTAAAAGCTTTAGCTGGAAATTTTTGGTTCATAGTACACTTCACAATGTGGAGATGGAAAAATTACTTTTAGATTCAGCGTTGTATCATTAAGGAGAACATTCAAGGTTTACTTGTGGTTTATATTATTCTGTCACAGCAGCAAACCATACAGTGGGTCCTTCTGGAAATCCTGGTGCAAAGCCAACCTAGTCAAACAGGATCTTCAGAAAGATGGATGCCTCTCTAAATTATCCAGTAGTGCCTTTTGGTCAGTTCTGCTCCCTGGGTCAACTGTGAATAGAATCGTTGTTGAAAGTATCAGCTCTGAAGATGTTCATCTGGAAGGGTTTCCTTGGTCCAATGGGCTGTCTGCCGAATCACCGGTGTCACAGTTTAAAACTCTCAGCTTTCCACATTTGGAAGTGAATATATTGAACACACATGGTTTATATCTAAAATGTTTCCCCAAAGACTCCTGTGTTTGGAGGTAACTGAATCGCGAGGGCGGCAAATGATCTCGAGGGTGAGTTCATCCATCCATGAGTTTAGTAGCCTAATCAGGGGTTAGGAGGGGGCTCCTGGGGGTGTGGCCCAGAAGGATGCATTCTTATCCCCTTTTCCTCCCTTCTCTCTGCTTCTGGGCTGCCGTGGTTGAAGCCTTCCGTCACCCTAATTCCACCTCACAGTTGACGGACAGCGGAGTGGAACTGTGAGCCGAATCAGCCTTTTGGTTTTTTAACTTGTCAGTGTCAAGGATTCTGCTTCAGCGACAGGAAAGGGATGAACACACACACACACACACACACACACACACACACACACACACACACATGACCTAGACTTCCTTTTTCTCTTGAAAAGTGAAACAGTTTGTCGACACTGGGTCCATGTTTTGGATGAGGCCACAGTCGGCTGGAATTCGAGTAGGGGCGAGCTGCCGTCACTCTTCCCAGGCAAATTGTTGCCACTTTGGTTGGCAGAGTCTTCCTCTTGGTTGTGGCTTATTAAAACAATATTCTTATTGTCTGCATCTTTGTCCTATGAAATCATGACTTTATTTTGTTGTAGGACATGATCCATATGATTTTCTGATGCTTTGACTTTGTACAATAGAAGAGTTTTAAAATTTCATCTGAATAAATGTAGTTCCCTTATACCAGGCTATCATTTAATAACTTCTAAAATAGCCAGTTTTACATCAATGTCACCTGGGTTTCTCAGAACCAGGTTAAAGTCATGCAAAATAATTTGGATTACTCAAAATATCATAACTAATCATCTGCTATAATTTAGTACTCTATTTCCTTTCCAACATCACGGACCATCTCTACGAATTTCTCGTGTGTCATGTTGTGTTATCCTAGTTTACAGAGGCAAGAAGCAGACCAGGATTTGACACGATCAAGGTGTTGCAGTATAATTTAAAGACCACACTGTTGTTGGAAACAAACCTGCAATTAAGTCAGGTCCTAGGAATTTATAATGAAACCGATGAAAAAAAACCTCAAGAAATGTGTTAGATAAAAGGTAGATGATGGTACAGCAGGATATACAGTCCTTGCGTGTTTTAGGGCCTGCCATAGGCAAGGATAAGGTAGTCCCTGGTTTTCTAAATTTGATTAGATTCACTGAAAGACAGTCTCAATAGCAAGCATTTCAAAGTGGCAATTTCACTTTTCAATTTTAATGAAAGTCATTTACATTATTGAAATCTGAAAGCAGATATTTTAATTCAAAGCACTTTGGCCATATTTCTTTAAATACGTTATGTTAAAATGTAGTTTGTTTTCCCAAAGAGATAACCAGACTCCCACCTTTCTTGCAGTGTTATTCACAGCAACCAAGATATGGAATTCAACCAATGGGGGAGGGAAAAGAAGCTGAGGTCTCTGTACATGACAGAATATTGTTCACCATAAAAAATGAAGTCCTGTCTTTTGCATCAACATGGAATAAAGATTATTATGAAATAATAAAGAAATAAAGGTTATTATGTTGATTGACATAAGCCAGACAGAGAGACACGTATCTTGTGTTTTCACTGATTCTTTGTAGAAATAAAAAGCTGATCTCATAAAGGGTAGGAATGAAATAGTGATCACCAGAAGCTATGGAGAGGGAGGAAAGGAGGGAAACCAGAAATTAGATAACAGACACCAAAAAGCACAGAGTCCTGCTTATTATATATCTGGGTAAAGTAACTGCTGATGATCATGACCTTCATCTATTCCAGAATAAATGAGTATAGAATCCACAACAAATAAGAATAATTAATGTTTGAGAAGGAAGTCCTTTCTACTTTGACTTCCCTTCATTACAGTGTTACACACATTGAAGTATTGTACTGTACTCGGAGAAGATGTACACATTATATCTTAATGGTAAAAAAGAAGAAGATATATTTTGTTTTGAGTGATAATTATCCATCAGTTTTATCTTCTAGGTAACATTTTGAAATAAAAGTACTAGATGTTTATCACTGAAATTTTAGTAAGCCCAAGAGAATTCAAATTATTGATAAATATTTTACTGAAAGATAGAGTATTAATATTTTAGAGTATTTTCTTACAATGATTCTCTTTAGACTCATCTCTACTGACTTCTGCCATTCCATACCTCTGTGTACATCTTTGTATATATTTAGAATATTACCAGCCATTTTATTGCATTTGATCACTGGACCACAGATTTTGACAGAGCTGAATGAACATTTTTTCCTCCTCTCACACGGCAATGCTGGAAATCACTTGATGACACTGAGTTGGCACACAGACTGGTTTTGGGGGCCTGAGATGTGTTTCCTTACCTGTCTGGCACCTTGCTGAGATGCTGCATAACGGAGACTACTGGGCAGGTGAAGTAGTTCTGCCCTTGTGTCTCTGAGCTCTTCCACATGACTGCTCAGGCTTCTTAAAAATGTGGGGCTGGTAGGGCTATGGGAAAAAAAATGAGAATTAAGTTGCGTCTTATACTGGTACGTATCCCCATTATGGAGTGCAATCATGATGTGTATATTTAATGTACCAATAAAGGTTAAAAACAAATGTGGGGCTGACCTGTATGAGTAGATGCTTCAGACATCTAGGGGTGTGTGTGTGTGTGTGTGTGTGTGTGTGTGTGTGTGTGTGATTAACAGAATCCAACCATACACTCACTTTACAATATTGTTTCTGATACATTTTCTGATTCTTCAAAGATTTCTTGACAATTGGTTCTGATAGCTGCATAATATTATATATCATACAACATAATTTACTTACTGCTCAATTAAGATATTTTGATTACACTACTTATAAAAATCAAATTACATTTAATGCATTTCATACAAATTTTGTATTGGTTCTTTTATACGTAGTTCAAGACACGAAATTAACTGCAGATAGGAACATTTTAAGGCTTATATTATGAAATTGGTCTTCAGAATTACAAGCCTATTCAAAATATCACCATTAATGTTGATTATTTGTCTGACTATAAATTCATTAGCATTTCATTTTTAATTCTTTATATATTTGGCTAGGTTGTAAATACCATATTGATGGTCTCTGGAATCACTAATAAGGCTAAAGTTTTCTCATGTCTATTACTGTTACTATATGCCTTCATGGACATAGTTAACACTATTTTTGAAATTTTTATTCATACCTATATTAAAGACAAAAATGTGATGAAGTGTATTTAAATATTTTGAGCAGAAATTTGGCCTGACATGACTCATTTAAGTACTTTTCCCTACATGCCATGAATTTTAAACTGAACTTTTGACCTCTTATTTGCTAATTTTCAGTACTGGTACGGTTTTACTTACTATTCTACTTAAATAGGATGTACAGGATAATAATAAAAATTAAGGTGATTATGCAATTTAAAAATTTCCTCCTAGAAAAGATACAACTCTGCTCTGGAATCAGCATTAAAATTTGATTATTCTGACTCTTAAAATAGCAAGCAATTTATAAAAATGTTTCCCAAATTTCAAAAGTTGCATTTACTGTATATTGCTCATTTATTTTAAATAGAAAAACCATAACTTCAAACTATACTTCTTCTAAAACAGAAACAATTTGAGTACTACTTCATGTTTGTGTTATATTCTTAGTGTTTCAAGAGAGAATGACAATGTATTTTACCTGAGAATATTTTCATTGCCTAATTTAAAAACACTGTTAAGTTGCTTAGAGTTTAGGATTTCTTTCTCTTTTGTGTCCAGTTCAGGACATTGTAATGCAGGTTGTAAAAGTAGTGCAAAGTAAAATGGCTGACAGAGGTAACCAGAGTAGGTGTGGACTCTGCATGTGAAGGGCCAGGAGGCTCACTGTGGAAATTCATCGCACTGATTCAGTAGCAATATCACAAACTGTCTTGGAAACAAATCAACAAAACTAAATGAGGGCAGAAGATTCTCAACAAAGATCTCTCTCTCTCTCTCTCTCTCTATATATATATATATATATATATATATAAATTTTTGCTGTAATATAAAAGTATTTCATTGTGATGCCCTGCCCAGATTTGTCCTCAATAAATTCAAAAGCATCCCTTTACTTTTCAAAATTCTATAAAGTGGTTTGTTGTTGATTTTGAAACATATATTTCTCAAATAATTCTTCCTGAGAGCCAGTTTGTTTGATGTCTGCTAACTCGCCTGTTAGTCATTTTCTCCTGCGTCCTTTGCTGTCATTGCTTTGTTATGTAAGTGTTTCTCTAACCAGCTTGGCCACCAGTTGGCCTTTTGGTGGTGATTAGGAGTGCAGGTCGAGCTAGCACACGAATAAAGCTGGACATGTTTTTTTTTTTTTTCCCCTCTCTTTTCTTTCTACCGTGTTTTGTGATCCTAAAAGGAATGCTCGCAGTAAAGTTATACTACCAGTTACATAATGTGATGCTGTATTAAACTGTAATTACCCTTCCAGCAGACTAACAAAGGCAACATGCTAATTTTGGTATTAAGACACAGTGCAGTAGAGCACAATTGCACGATGCTGTTTCATCCTGTTTCTTCTCGAGACCTGCATAACAGCCCCCTTTATTGCTGATGGGTTTCTAATAATGGTGCCCATGTGGCTTTGGAACAACAGTAGAATGTTAATTTATTCCCTAGTGTTACCTAGAGGCCTTCACATGGGTCCAGGCCTGGTGACGCCCTCATTTAAATACTGGGTAGGGCCAGGCTATCAGGTGGCTCGGAGCTCGCACAATGGGCTGTGAGGGGAAGCCAGGCTCCCCGATCAAGGCAGATCAGGAGGATTCCAAGTGTAATTGGCCTCCGGGGAGTGTGCAAGTCACTCGTGCACACCCCTTTCAGACCTCCTTAATGCCTTGCCAGCTGGAGGGGAAAGTGCCTTCTTGTATTGCCCACAAAGAAAGAGGGGGCTGAGAGGAGAACTGGAGAAATTTAAAAAGAGGAAAGAGACAGCTCTGCAAATGAAGAAGTGGGTAATAACATCGAGCATCTAAAAGCCTGGGGAGTGTGTCATAAACAAATGGGCTGCAATGGTCAGTAGACAATTATATCCTGTGACCTCATTTAAAATGCTGACTAATTACATAGAGCAAGAGGAAATTAGCACAGGAACCTGATTCCTGCCAAGTCCACATCAAAATGCTCTAAAAGGAAAACATGAAATCAATCTTCCATGGCTCTAAAGAACTCATAGTTCCTGAAGTTTCAACATCTGCACAAAGTCCTCTTGAAGTATAATAAGATATTCAAGTCTCAGAAATTAGACTTGTAAATGAACCCTTCCTCCCAAACAACAACAACAACAAACCAAAGAGCAAAAGTTTCTTTAAAATGCTCACCTTTTTATGAGATGCACAATCCACTTAGCGTTGTTTTCTTTCCTTGATGGTATTTAAATCTTCTCCTCCCATTCTATTTACTTTATGTCTAATAATGACTTGCTGGAGTGTGAAAGTGTCTACTTGGACAGAATTGTGTCCTAAAATTTCCCTGGGGATAATTTTAGATTGTCTCAGGGCTTAAGTGATTATCTGAGGTTCCCATTCAAAGAAATGCTGGTGATCACAAGCACTGCATCTTTGGGGATCTTTTTTTTCCTAACTTTTCTGAATACAGTAGAAAAATCAAATCATTTTCATCTACTGACATACAACTTAAAGATTTGTCACCATTAAAAAAATCAGTTCCCTAAGTAACTACCACGTACAGACCCCAAAAAGCTTTAATAAATACACTAAGTCTTTGTTGAAATAAAACACATGTAACCATGTAGTAGTGGAGAGATTCTGTAATGTAAAATTGAATGTGACTTTGGGTAAGCGACTGGCATCCCTGACTTGGGATTGGCTGGTCTTTTGTGTTAGCCATGAATGGTTTGCAAAGAATGCTTTACAATTCTGCAATATCTGAGTACTGGGGACCACTGAGGGCTGGATCCAGGGCTTCACTGTGCTCTGAGACACAAATACCATTGCCTTTTTATTAAGGGTTTTTTTTAAAAAATTCAAATCTTTATTGGTACATTATGAAAACACATCATCATCGCATTCAACATTCAGAGATAGTACTGGGATATGACACGACTTGATTCTCATTTTTGAGCAAAATTTCTTTTTGTAGGAAGGAAATATTTCATACTGGTGTAAAAACATTTCAAAAGTGCTAAATAAAATTCATTGTTTGGATGGACCACATTTTATTCATTCACCTACTGATGGATGTCTTGTTTGCTTCCAAGTTTTGGTAATTATTAATAATGCTGCTAGAATTGTATATGCCAGTTCTTGGGCAGGCCTAAGTTTTCAACTCTTTGGTAAATCCTTAGGAATGCAATTCAGTGACTCACATGAAAAGAGTATATATAGTTTTGTAAGAAATCTCCACCTTGTTATCCAAACTGGCAGTATCAAAGTGAACCAAAGTGTTTGTGTATAACCAAACAGTGGAGGGTATTTCAGAGCAAAAAATAAAAGAAATGAGGGCTAGAGGTTTAGCTCAGTGGTTCTGGCACCTGTCTTGCAAGCACAAGGGCCTGGGTTCGATCCCCGGTAACCACATACAATACTGGGTGTGGAGACTCAGGCCCAGCAGCAACCAGTACCACATACCACAGTTCCGGGCGTGGTGGCTCACGCCTGTAATCCCAGCACTCAGGAGGCAGAGGCAGGAGATTGCTGTGATGTGAGTTTGAGGCTGAGTCCAGGGCCAGCCTGAACCACAAGGCGAGACCCTGTCTAAAAAAAAAAAAACAAAAAAAACCAAAAATAAATAAATAAATAAATAAATAAATAAATAAAATAAAAAAAATAAATAAAAGAAATGAGCTGCCAGGCCACAGAAAGAAGAGAAGAACTTCAGAATCAGACTTTGAAGTGAAAAAAACCAATCTAATAAATCGCCTACTATATGTTTTTAACTGTTTGGAGTTTTTGAAAAGGCAACGCAAGGAGATATGGAAAAGACTGGTGGATTCCGGTGTTCCAGGGAGAGAAGGAAAAATAGGTGATACACAGAGGAGCCACTGGGTTGTGAACGCTCTCCTTGTGACTGTACATTGATGGATAAATTCTTCATACATGTGACAACCCATAACCTGTGCAGCTGCAAGGGTGAGCACTCATACAAACTAGGAACTCCAGGCAATAATGATACATCACTGCAGGGTCAGCACTTGTAAGACATGTGCCACCCCAGTGGGTGGTCATCAGGATAGGTAGGATGATGCCCTTATGGTAGCAAAGGATATGTGGGATATCTCTCCACGCACTTTTGCTCTGTACCTCAGTGTGCTGTAAGAAAACCATAAAGTTTTGAATACGTACCTTTATAAAAAGGTCTAGACTAGATCATTTCTGGTGATTCCAAGAACTCTGATAGTCTTTATGATTCTGTGTAACATGCCTACATAAATATAGTTACGCATCTGAAGTAAAAATTATCAATGAGTAAACTTAGGGATCTTAAAGACAAAAGAGATTTTATTTTCATCGATAAGAAATATTTTGGGGATATTAATTTCAATAGTTCTTTTGAGGGGTGGTCACGCAGATACCCGTGACTTGCTGTTTGAATTGGATTGTGTGCTATTGGCATTGGAGAGTGAAGATTATCTCTCAAATGTCACCCTTCTTCAGGGGCGAGGTTCTTCCTGTCCTGTCCTGCTGAAGGCAGCAGTAACATAGATTTGTTCATTTCACTACCAGTTAAAAATGGAGGGAAGATGGAGGAAGTCTGTTACAAATTAAGACAACTGGGAACTACACTGAGGCTAAGTTTTCGAAATACTGCTGATATATTTAAAAGTTATTCGGAAAGTCCTCTTCCATCTCACCAATAATTTTTGTGTTTTAGGCAGATTTCCCCGCCACGTGAGAGGCCCTTGCTCAGCTTACAGTAGCAAACTCAACATCAGTTTAAGATTTTCTAACTTTATGAGCTTCTCTCTGTGCCAGTTCCACTGTGGAGATATAAGATTCAATGCAAGTAATGTTCTCATCACAGGGAAGTATAAGCATCTCTACTTCCGGGTTCTCATAGAGAGAAAAGAGAGAAAAGGCAAAATTGGAGACTTGGAGTCCAGGTTCACCTCTCTGGCTTCAAACAATCCAATAAGCCATGAGAGAGGTTGTAAAACTGTAGGACGTGGGTAGAGCACGCTCAGCGGACAGGATACAGGTCTGATCTTTATCATTCCGGAGCAAATGTTCAAACAGAGGATCCGCGTAGCGTGTGTGTGTGCAGGGGCGCTGCAGCAGAGCTAGAGTGGGAGGATGGATGCTGGGGCAGACACGACCCTGAGACATGGTCTCAGATCTCATAGTCTTGGGAAAGAACTGAGCCGGGCAGCTGGCCCTCGCCAGCACGGCCACGGAGGTAATGGTCAGCATGACCTGAAACAGAACAGTAGCAAATGAGAGCCACATCCAAGCTCGCTATAAAGTCCAAAGAGCGAGAGGGGGTGGCTTCATTAGTAGCAGAGAAGGCTGAGCTTTCTGTGTCAGGACGAGAGACCACTCATTTCACCGTCTCAGAAGAGTCGTGGGATTCTTGAAGTCAGAGACGCATCCGGAGATGATCAGACCTTGAGCTTCCTCACTCACATGGACTTCCACATGTTCGCAGCACACTCGGAGGCCGCACTGTGCACAGCCAGGAAGCCATGGTTTCCTGGAACTGTCCAGGTATTAGCCCTTCCGGCTACCTCGTGAGGTCTGGCTTGGTGTTGTGAAATCCAACGCCGTTGACCACCTCATCTTTACAATCAGAAAAGCAAAAAGCACAAAGTGATGCTGCTTCTTCCAGCATCATGACAAAAAGGGGCTGCCAAAATAAGCAACTGGAGGGTCACATCCCCCCAGGAACACAAGGTAAGTGCCATCGGGGTGGCTTGCCCTTCACAGGGTAACAAAGAGGCTTTCGGGAGCTCTGTGTGATTTCCAGGAGAGGTGCTCTGTCTCAGTGTTTTGAACAAAACGTCCGTTAAATCTGGAGTATTATCCTTTTCCGGTGGTTGAGAATAGAATGGAAAGTAGCAATTTATTTGATTTTAAGTAGCATTCACTCTTTTTCTTTAAACCCTAATTGAAGGTTTCTATGATCCAGGGTTGACATTTTTTTGAAAATTACAAATCTGGTCTTTCTAGGGGCAGGAGAAAGACCGTGGGCTTCTCCCCTGGCCCTTGGTCACTTTCCCTTGCTTCTTTCCGCTGTAGTTCACCCTGGCGGTGTAGCGGTGGTTAAGCACACGAGAACTCGCTTTAGATTCTGTGTGTGCAAATTCTACCTCTCTAATTCCTTTTATCTATCTTTTATTTTGCTTTTTAATTGATCTATAATTTGCATTTTCACATAAGATAAACTGTGTGTTTTATAAGTTTGTGTGTCTGATTTATTTCAGTTAACATTATGGTCATCAGGTACATCCATTCTTACAAATGACTAAAGTTTATCCTTTTTATGGCAAAGAGATATTCCATTGTGTATAAATGCCACATTTTCTTCATCCATTCACCTGTTGATGAACATGTTGGTCTCTTCCAAGATTTAGCTGTGAGGATTTGCTCTGTTTTCATCCTTCACTGGCCACATCCTACAAATACTTCTTCAACTCACAGTGATTTTTTTTTTTTTACTTATCTATAAAATAGGGATGATATCTGCAAAAGTAATATTAGTCTTTAAGTTTTTTTTAAGATAAGATAATGTATGTAGAGCTTTCTCAGAGCATTTGATAGATAAGAAAACAATGCATATTTGTTTCTATTCTTTATAGATAATGTACAACTCCTTTTCTAGGTGGAGAACTGATCAAAGACACATTGTATACTTTTGTCCACCTGTTTAGTTCTAGAAGTGAGAAAGCAGTAGATAATTGTTAGCTATGGTTAGGTTAAAATTTGGAAAAAGTGGGACTTAATATCTTCCACAGTGCTCTTTCAATCTAGAGTTCTCTCTTTCTTAAACTTTCCAGAGAAATGAGAAAAGAGAACAAACAGAACTTGAGAATTTGTTGGGGCAAAGTACTTACGTATTATTATGAAGAAATGGGCATTGTAACCCCAAGTAACCCCATTGTAACCCCCATGTAACCCCAAGTTTACTGTCTTTTAGGAGCTTCTACAGGGGCAGAACTGATTGTCTTCCTGCTGAAGAAATTTTGGTGTAGAGTTCTCTTAACAACCTGAAAATTAGAGGGTTGAACATTGGATTTGGTTAGGCTGTGTCCAGTTCTGCGCTTCAGCAGTTTCAGGATGGAGCAAACAAGACAGCGTACAATTAAGTGCGACATTGTGTCCTGAACAACACGACAGTACTTTTAAAAAACAATAACCCTCTCCTTGCTCATGTTTCCCTTTTCCTTTGAAAAATCTACTTCCTTTGGGCAGTACTATTCTGACTCAGAGGCAAACAACAGACAACTGTCCTGTAGAAGATTTTCCAGCAGACGAGGCATAGTCGGCATTACCACACCCCACATGTCAACGAGGAAAGTAGGGGGGTTCCCACCTGGGAGGTCCAGGAGCTGAAGGGTGACAGTAAATTACTTCACAATGACGGCACCTGGCAGCTGGGCAGTGGTGCTGTCTGTACACCTGGATGTCCCTGGACATCTTGCCACCTCTCAAATGCTTTTTTTTCCTCTTTCTTCCATTTGTCCCTTTTCTCTGTGAAGACAAATTGCTCTACTGTCTGTGTCTGGAAAAGCATCTTGTGTGCTGCTCAACTTTAATCCAGGGGCAGAGGATAAGTCTCCAGCCTCGATTTGCTAAATGCAGACTGGCCACCATTATTTATTTACCAATAAATGTGTGCAATGCATGACTATTTTCACTGTGGGTATGTGGTGCACATACGTGATTCACTTGAATTCTTTTTTCACATCCTTTTCCACTTCCACCTTGTCTGAACCTCCATTTCTTTGTCACTTTTCCATTTGTAGAGGAGCTACCTCTCTGCTTCCTTTTGTCTATTTTTATTTTGCTTTTTAATTGATTTATAATTAGCATTTTCATATATGAAAAGCTGTGTGTTTTATAAGTTTGCGAGTCTGATTTATTTCACTTAACATTCATTTAACATTATGGTCTTAAGGTACATCCATTCCTACAAATGACTAAAGTTCATCCTTTTTATGGCAAAGAGATATTCCACTGTTTATAAATGCCACATTTTCTTTATCCATTTGCCTGTTGATGAACATGTAGGCCTTTTCCAAGATTTAGCTACTATGAATTGTGCTGCCATAAATAGGGGTGTGCATGGATCACTGTGTTATGAGGCCTTTAACTCTTTCTGGAAGATACTGAGTAGAGAAATGGCTGTATCTGTCTTGAGTTTCTCTAGCAATAAACAGTTTCACAAAAAATCCTTGATAGACTTTAAATCATAGTTTAGAATAACTCTTCTCCCTTTGATGGTATCAGAATCATTGATTCTTTCAAGTACCACTGCTAAACAGCTAAGCTCAGGCAAGTCTCAGGAGGCAGGCATACTTTAATCCTGAAATCTCCCTCTTTTATGAGGGTTAAAGACTGTTTTTGTCCCCACAGTTCGTTCTTGCGCAGTTTTTCCTCATGTATGCCACCAGCATGGCAGAGTGAGGCTAAGTGTGCAAAGAAGTACCGCACCAGGTTCTAGTCATAACTTGTCTTGTTGTTTTGAGCTCTTGAGATACTGCTGTGGCAAGTGACACTTAGTCAGAGCCCTTTCTGGTGAGGAGGATACACTAGTCGCTATGCACAGAACCATGGATCTGAATCCTTTGGGAAGCATTTAGTCCCACTTTGAGGCACTTCACTGCTAGATCTGGAGAGAGGAGACACAAAGTTGCACTGGGTGGGAGATATTCTGTGCACAATTTTTGATGTCTGAGCAAATATGACAAACGAGACTTGGTTTAGGCCAAGTGGCAACACTCCCACATCTCTTTTCAGTGGTAACTCGCTGTTCTTTAGTCTTTCTCCCTGGCCCTCAGGAGTGTCTGGGTGGGAAGTGAAAGGTTTTGGAACCACTGTTGTCATGGTGAAGCAGAATAGTCAGACACTGATCTCACTGAGGACGGGGCCTTCCTGGGGGTTGGTCCCTATCCCGGCTTCCTTTTTCCTCTTGCTTCACCCAGTATCCGTGTCTAGATAGCACACTCTCCCTCCTCTTCAAGCCTGAGTTCTAGCCAGAGCTTTTTCCGATCGGCGTCCTCTCTCCTCCTATTTCTAATCTGTGAGTTGATGATGATGTTGTCTATTTCATGGTGCTTTGTTGTGGACAGCGGGGCATTCACGGTTTGAGAATCTCTCTGGACTTTTCGGGAGGGAAGCCAAGTATAAATTTGTTGTTTGTTGAATAAGAATGGGAGTAAGGTACAATCTCTTCCTCGTAGTTTAGAATAGTTTGAATTCTGTGTTTATTTGTTGGCTTGTCAACTAAGTGCCTGTCTTTTGAGAGTTTAGGCTTTATGACAACATATACTATTGACTCCAGTCACACTTCATGTCTAGACGCTACCTCGGTGCTCACAACGTACTTGATTTTTAATAAGATCTGTTGAAGGGGAAAATAGGAATGTGTTCTTCTAAGTTGTGGGACATTGTGTGAATATGTGGGCTGTCTGTGTCTGTCTATGTGCAAGATAGTGAGGAAAAAGGAAGGACAACTCTTTCCATTGAAGTTCTCAATTGTTGGGCCCCACATTCTTGGTGTCTTGGTCATTTTTCTAACAGGCCCAAAGAAAAAGAAATACAGGACCAAACAGTTTTACTACTTGGGTAAGTTCAAATAATTTAATAAATATCTACATCCTAACAGTTTAGTGACCATTGAAAACTACACATAGGTTGAAAAAAAATTTATTTCATTCTTGTTCAACCTTATGTCCAAATGGAGTATGTGTGACTATTGAGTACTACATTGCTCCAACTTTGAAACTGGATTAGACAATTCTAAACCTCAGTTCCTATTCCACATTCTACACCAATTTTCTGATTTTTACTGTTGAAAACTCAGTAGTTTTACAAGGACATGAGACCTTCGGAAAAAAAATCTAGCACTATCTCGGGAAAAGGGGGGGCAGTTTCAAGCAAGTAGTTTATGGCAGAACCAACAGATATTTAGCATCTCAATTTTTTTCTGAAATGTAACATCTTCTGGTGAATGTGTTGTTGGTTCCAGGGGTGCATGGATGCAAAGTCAAGAACTGTGTGGTTATGTTCCTTTGGATCTCAAATACTAGAAGAACTCTGAGGAAAGTAGGTGAGGATGGTGACAGTAATAAAAATGTTCATCATTGTGAATTATTTTTCAATTATAGCAAATTATCATTTAATACCTGCCATGGTTGTGTGTGTCTCGGTTTCACTTTGCCTTATTGATCTTGATTACAAGCCAACTCTTACTTTCAAAGGCTATGAGTATGAAACAGCTAAGACCAATCTCTGTTCATTCATGGGGATTGATCTCCTTTCTCTACTCTGCATAGGTTTGACCTGTGCATTTTGCAGCCCTTGGGGCATGGCTGTCTGCTTATAACTTAACAAACAGTCTGTGGTTGTGGTGGGTGGTAGTTATGGCTGGTCACGCTCACAGTCACAGCGTTAGAAGGCTTACAGCATCTGCAAAACATCAAGCTCTGTGTCAACCTACAAATTATCTGTTAGAACTGGAGGAATTTACTTAAAAGGCTGGCAGTGAAGTCCTATGACAAATGGGTACGATCTACCATCAGCCTTCTCAGTAAATGCTTTATTCTTGGCATTTACAAATGCTCATTACCATGTGCGTTCTTGGGTAAATTTGGGTGTTAGAACATAATTTATAATCCTTATCATCCCTTCTTTTGAGATCCAGATAACCACTGCTCTTTCTTGGCTGAAATGTGAGATTTCAGAGGGTTAAGTGAGTTTCACCCACACACAAAGAACATCAAGTATTTCTTTAAGTGTGGACTCCTTGACAAACACGTCTCTCTGTTTTCGAGGCCCATGAATTTAAAGTATCTGGTAATAACAGCCCTGTTCTTCTTTTCTGAGCTGGAAGCTCCTTGCAAAATGGTATCCTGCCGAAGTGCCGCTCCAGCAAAGCTCACATCCTAACATCCATGTCAAACTGCCCGTGAGCCGAGCCTGCAGCGGGCTAATGGGAGAACCGTCTGCCTCAGCTTCCTTCTCTCACTCTGACTGACCAGCTCACCCATGATCTGTTCAGCTTGTCACCTGCCTCATGGGCCAGGGGGGAGGGGGGAGAAGGAATGAGAAGCCGTGTTTCCTTTGTCCTTGTTACCCAGCTTCCCTGGGTCACTGGTCCTCTATGGAGACTGCAGGAACACAGCTGCCCAATTAGAGGAATCGCTTCAAAGGCCCCTCCGACAGAGAAATACACCTCTAGGTGGATGCAGTACTACTCAGGATAAATAATACTTTGACAATATATAATACCTCTATGGAATCCTTAACGCTATGACATCCTTAGCTCAGCGCTTATCTGTACTATCTGATGCTTTCCTTGAACATACAGTCAGCTGTGTCTTTGTATTAAAAGTCAATTAAATGGAGCAAAGAAGAAAGCAGTTGTATTGTTAGGAACACGTTGATGAGAGCCCTTCTGCCGTATCTGTTGAGGATAAGAGCGCTAGAGATAATAATCTGTGTTCTATAAATGCCTCCTTTTGGGAGAGCCAAGCCAGACTCTCTGTGGCTGCACGTATGCTCATAAATGCACTGATTTTAACTCTTTCAGTCCATCACACATGGCCAAATGGACAAAAGGATCCTGGCTCCCGTGGTAGGAACACACAGAATGCGCTCAGCCCACAGCAAGCAGAAATAATTTCTCTCTCTTCTTCCTCATTCACATTCTTATTATGGACCTCAAGAACTTCCTGAGATGGATGTACCAAACAGAAATTTGTACTGATGCAAAGGGCCTAGAATGTATATTCTTTAGCAGAATTTAACAGGATGAGACAAATAATTAAATAAAGAAGCTCTATGTGGCGTGCAGGAGTTATGGCAAAGGGAATATGGTCCTCAGAGGTCCCGACTCCTTATTTGTAAGTACGACGTACCCTAAGGCAGTGTTTCTCACTGTGCAGCTGGTGAACTGCTCACAGCACTTAACAAGCCGTGTGCGGCTCATTACAGCCTGATTTACTACATGTGCCCTGCATGTGTGCGTCTGTACCCTCAGAGGGAGCTTCAAAGAACACATGTAGGCTCTGCGCTCTGTCTCTTCATGTGGGGCACCCAGCTATTCTCCTCAGCAGGGCAGAATACCGGACACCTCAGGATGAGGCCTCAGTCCCCCTGGTAAGCATGAGGGATGGGTGGACAGAGAGGCCACAAAGAGCGGTTACAAGTGGTGTGGGTCAACACTGTCTGCAAAGAGTGAGTTTCCAAGGGAAGTGGTGGCAGTGTTCAGGAGGTCAGCCTGAGAAGGTCCCATCAGAGTGACAGAAGATTCAGACAAATGGAGGAATCCATGGATTCAAGTAGGACAGGGCGAGGGAGAAGGGGGGATTTTACTGATGTTAAAGAATGATCTCTCCCTTTTTGTTCTTCTTCCTTCTGTTTCTTGTGTACTGACAGTTTCTGCTCAGGATTTCCTCCAAAGCTGTCTTCTGTACAATAAGCATGTGCGAGGTATGGTTTTCCTTTATTTGCATGTAGTTGCTTTGTAGTGAGTGGCCAAAGAATTATTCTAATCTCACAGGGACCAGCTTTTCCTGACTCTATTTTTTAACCTCACTTTTTCAGTTCACACTGTCAGGTTTCTAGGCCATCTTCCTTTAAAAAAGCATCTCATTTTCATTTTCAATCAATTTCTCTCCACGATTTTGCACATAGCTTCCTTCACACTACTAATTTCACTTTAGGGCTGGCATCCTCCCTTACATCCTTGGGCTTGCTGCTCTAACATGTTTAAACATGATTAGTCTTTATTAATGTAAAAGAGACAAAGCTCCAAGCATCACACACCTCTTAATTTGCTATCGTTCCAAAGGGGGACTCAGCCCTGGGACCTGAAAATGAATGAACTGTCTGTGATGCAGATACACCAGACATCCCCCAGCCAACTGGTAGGTTTTCCCCTACACTTGTAGTTGAAACTTTCTGCTCGTTACATTCCAGTTCAAATCCCCACTAGATCAAATGTCACATAATATTCAAATAATCGAAAGGTACTTCCTGCTTACAGGTGATGACTAATTTATATTCAGCAATGCTTGTTGCCATTTAGGTTAGACAACGAAGGGACTTTGGTATCACGATGGACATGTTTTATCTCTGTGATAATCTTGAGAAGAGTACTCTTCCCTGTGGTATTCATTTATTCTGTTACTCCACAAATACGTACCAGAAATTGTGGTCGTCACTCAAGAAAGGCCAGAGTGACATGAGACTATCCACCTGAGTGTTTAGAGGAACTCTTCATGTTCATAGTACTTCCATGAAAATCCTAAGTTTTAATATTTTTTTTTTAAGGTTTTTTGAGACAGGGTCTCACTTTGTGGTTCAGGCTGGCCCTGAGCTCAGCCTCAAACTCACGTCACAGCAATCCTCCTGCCTCTGCCTCCCGAGTGCTGGGATTACAGGCGTGAGCCACCACGCCCGGCACTGGTATGTGGTACTGGTTGCCGCTGGGGTGAGTCTCCACACCCAGTATTGTT
>PVIR01004322.1:0-53646 GCA_004026965.1 Petromus typicus | reverse complement strand
CAGCCCCTAAGTTTTAATATTTTATTTAGCATATACATAAATACATCTGATACTTAATGGGAGCTGCCTATTTTAGAAAGCACTGATATGGGTGACGTATATGCAACAAGTCATTAGCGTAAGGCTAAAATATTAAGAGCCATCTAACGCAGTGGAGGTCTTTGCTGGATCTGAAATCTAAGCTGGGGATATTTTCTACAATTGCACATTAAATTCA
This sequence comes from Petromus typicus, assembly GCA_004026965.1. Taxonomy (NCBI): domain Eukaryota; kingdom Metazoa; phylum Chordata; class Mammalia; order Rodentia; family Petromuridae; genus Petromus; species Petromus typicus. Next base: position 53,429 of record PVIR01004322.1, on the reverse strand, counting down.
GTTCCTGTGCAGGTCAGAAAGGCCAAAAAAGAAATTCTATGAGTCATGTAGTATTCATTTTCTAATAAAAGGATATATGCCAGTTGGTAGGAAGAAAATGTTCCCGGAAATAAACTCAACCATGAATCTAACCATGGATTACTATGATAAAAGAAAAATATCTTTAATAGTGACCTTCAGAGAAGATGCAGAAAGTGTATTCATTTGATAATTTCTTATGCTGACTCCTCATAAAAATCAAGAGAATGGTGCTAAATTACAATCATGCCATGTGCTTCTACAGGGAATGAAATGACATCATCATCATGTTTTGCAGCTGCTGAGGCGGCTGCATGCATCTCCCAGTGTTATGGATGGGTGTCCACCTGCCCACCAGCATCTCGCAGAGGGCTCACTCTACAAATGCATCCCAGGCCCCGCTGACCATGTTCACACCGCAGTCCCTGTTCTTCAGGCCGTCAGCACCAGGCTGTTCTGAGTAAAGTGCCAGTTCTTTGCCTTGCCAGCCTCCGTATTCACGGGTCTGCTGCCGCCATCTCAGCATCATTTAGAAGCTCTTGGGATCCTCTGCACCCTTGCCAGTAGTACTCCCAGGCTCATTCACCAGCTGCAATGGCTCATGGTACAGCGTCAGAAGGTGACTAACGGCTAGAGTGAGGGGAGAATTTCTTTTTATAAACTAATTGGGAAATGATTAACATTTTAACAGCTACCATGGTTATTCCATGATACTTCCCATTTCCCTTGAAAAGTGTATCCTGTTGCTCCCCCTGGAGTTAGTACTGCATACTTTGGACATCTGTCACTTATATTTCTTTTCTTATCTACTAGTCTAGAAAGTGTCTGCAGTCAATATCTTTTGACTAGTTTGAATTCTATGCCCCATGGAAAGCAGCCAAGTCCTTCGTATCCCCCGAATGTCAGTTAAGTGGATAAATCATTGTGAAAGATTTACCCAAGTATTTTGGTTCTACACGTACTGTTGGAAATAGTGAGATAGCTTGTGGTTTGCAACCTCTGTTGATGTTAGCTAGATTGAACATTTAAAGAGCCTAGTTTGCTCATTGTCATGGGGGTGATTTTTGCATTTAAGCATAAAGATATAAAGTTTAGGCTCTTTTTTTTCTTTTGCAGTACCAGGGATCAAGCTCAGGACCTTGTGCTTGTGAGGCAGGTGCTGTGTCACTGAGCTAAATCTCCAGTCCTGAGGTTTTGATTCTTGAAGGTGAAAATCAGCAAAAAATATATTATGAGGCTTGAAGTATTTTCTGGTTGAGGTGGAGTACCAGCAGAATACTCATTTTGACCCAGAAGACCATTTTAGAAAGCTTAAATAATTTTCTCTTCCAATTTGGCTATCAAGATCATCATTTACTGCCTAAATCAGAATACTTTTTGAGCAAGGAAAAGTCACTTTGTATAATTCTACCAGGGCTTCTGGCAGTAGCCAACACTGTCTTTGGGCAGATGGGAATGTACAACCATCTAATTATAAGTCAATTTTTATTTTCTGAATGACTGGTTGTGAGTGTGCCAATCTGCCTTCCTTTTCCTTCAGTGGCCATGAAAAAGGCAAGAAACAGTACATTTAGGGTCTTTTACATCCTCCCAAATTGCCCTTGTTTTATGTGTACAACAGATCACAGTCTTTCTCATACCCTTCATCCCATCACAAAGCGCCATCACCATGTCTAAACATAAAAGAGAGTGAAAGAAAAACGGCACCCTTTTCTGCTCTAGGATATAGAAGATGAAAATCTTCCGAGTAGCACCATCATACCAAGTAGCAGGTGAGATTCGTAGAGAAGGAAATTACTTCCTTGTAGACGTCTGGAATTTTAAATTGCAAGCGTCAACATTTGGTAAGATTCTAACAGAGAGGACAGACTTGGTTTTGGAGCAGCACCCATCAGCACTTTTTCCTTCATTGGAAGGGATATTTGATCTCTGCTCAGAGGAGCGTAGGAGTAGGCAGAATGGTTGATATGAAATACAACAGAAGCCTGTGTGCGTTGGGGGGCAGTTCTGGCTACCTGGTCAGTCATTTCCCTACAGTGTGAAGTACCTGGATTTATCACAGTAATATTCTTATTTGCTTCCTGTAGATCACGCAGGTCTCATTATGTCTATGCTGATGGCCTTGTCACCAATGCCGATGCTCCACACTCACTGTGTTGGACTCACGGGGCTCAATGACCTGCAATAACTGAGGGTGCAGCACAGATGAGGGGCTGAGGGAAGAACTGGGTCCACAGTGAGACTCTCCCTCCCTTAATACATTTGTCAGAAGTGATCAACAAGTTTTTTTTTTTTCTCAGAACATTAAAAGGACTGGAATAAAGGAGCCCACTCTGGCTTCACAAACAACACAAGGGCATCCAACCTGCTCCTCTGCACCCTGTAATTTAGAATGGAAAAATCTCTTGTGCACAAACCGCCTTTCCTGAATCTAACACAATTAATCCTGAAGGGAAATGGGAATGGGTAGCAGGGTTTTTTTTTTTCTTTGAATTTTGTTGTTAATTAAAAAAACAATTATCAAGGATTTCTAATTACTTTATAACTGCTGTCTGGCCTGTACCTGCTCCTCAGCAAATTAGTAAGATAATGCTGGAAACATCTTATTAAACAGAATTGCTCTTTCTCCTCCTCCAGATTCACACATCTACTTAATAGGCCTCTTTTTGTGCAACACCTTTGTGAAACATTTATATCTATTAGACTATCTCTTAGGTATTAGCATTATGGGTTGGTTTCTAACTTTTTAAAAACCTGAGGTCTAATAAATCAACAGACTGCTATAAGGCTGAGGAGTGATAGACGAAAAAGCTTCTGAACATCTTCAAAGAAGTATTGTTCTTGAATAACTGAGTGTTTGGGAAACTATAATCTCTTCCTAGTATAAAGGACACAGAAAGAAAATAGAGCCCATAGGTTCACGGAAGCTCCTGGGGCAGCATGGGAATCTCTAGTTGAGCTGACGAACAAAAGCAGAACCAACACGTGAGCCTCTAGAGAGCACAGGGAAAAGGGAAAAGCAACTGGGAAAGGCTTTGATTTGGGGACATCGGACCCATGTGTGATGAGCTGCTCTATGTTGAGGATTCTCTATTTGGAAGGTAAAACGTTTTCAGTGTAGAGGTCTGAGGTTCACCCTTCTATATCAGAACAGCATCAAATTGTGAATGGGGAAGCAAGCTCCTGAAACACAGAAAATTGTGATCTCCAACCTTTCAAGTTGTCAAGAAGACCTCTATTCTTCCTCTTAAATACCCACGTTGAGATTGGGTGCTTGATATGGTGATGCTGAGAAGCAGCAGCATCCGGGAGAGGTGTCTGGAGTCATGCAGGACTCTCCCTCATGAAGAGATCGATGTTGTTCTTGCCAGAATGCTTCAGCTGTTGGCGTGTTCAGCTCTGTTTTCTCTTATTCACTTGTCTGCTTCCCATTTTGCTTTTAAGTCATGCGTGGAACACTGTGAGGGCCTCACCAAAGAGGAACAGGTACGGTTTTCCAAACTAGAGCTGTGAGCCATTTAATTCCCTTTTCTTTAAAATCTACAGTCTCAAGTGCTCTGTTATAGCACCTCAATATGGACTGAGATGGGTCTTGCACTTTGTGAAGTCCTTTCTAGAACTACATGACACTGAGCCTGGACTATGCAGCAACACAAGACAAATAATCAATAATGTTTTGAATTTTGTAAAAAGTGACTTTCATTTAACATAAATTTGTTTTTTTGTGTGTGTCGTACAGTAGTTGTCAAAATAATCATCATTTCATGGTAAGAAGACTCATTCCTTTTTTTCTTTTTCTTCTTAAAGCAATGCTTTTTTGTTCTAAGAGTAGTGTCAAGATCATAATTTTGTCACACCTAGTTTCTTCTGATGTATGACGGTTTGTCACCAGCACAGAATGTGTGTGAGGAGCTGTGATTAATCCTGAAGTTCCCCGGTCCCTCTTTTCTACAGCTGCGGTAACCAGCCCCCCATGTTCCCAGTCCATAACATATTATCAGTCTGGAAACAGTTTGGCGGTGTGTGTGCCAAGCCACTATTTACCAGGGTGAGAGCCTCACTCTGGCACGTGCTGTTCATGAAATATTTGCGGGGTGTTGGCAAAGCTATGGAAGTCCTTTTATTTGTGGGAATTAAAAAAACAATTCATCATGAATAAAAGGTTCTGTGAAGCATTTCAAGGTAACACTGGGTCCAGGTCTGAATTTCAAGTTAGATCCAGAGAAATTTCACAAAGATATAAAAATAAACACAAATCGAATTTAAGAGTTGTAAAATAAACACAATAACTAAAAATTAAAAACAAAGCAAAACATTGGGATCATCAGACAGATGGTGAATATTGAAAAGAAGTCTGGTAAATAGTAGTCTGAAGAAAGGGTATCAACCAGGGCTTCCTGCACTGAGACCATTTCATGGCAGGTTTGGATGGATGTAGATTCCCTGGGAAGAGTTTCTTTGTGCCCACACAAAGTTAGGAGGTTGTTCTCTTCATGTGGCTGTGCATATGATAAAGTTTCCTGAACATGTTGGGTAACAACAGACAGTGATGTAATCACAATGCACACCAGGTCCTTTCTCCTGCTTTACTGAAGGCCACCACCTTATCTAGATTACCTGCAAGGTACTTAGATTGCATCCACTAACACAGTTCCTTGGAGGCTTTCCCTGAAAACCTTTACAATTTAGTATACATTTACTTTTTGTTTTCTTTTCCACATGACTATGTCTGTTGGTCATTTCCCTATGGGCTCCATCTTTTGTACTTTGGGGCTTTATCATTCCAAGTTATTCCAGACATAATAGAATCTCAATAATCACTTAGGGGATTAATAAGATTGCACTTTTTTTTCCTTCACGTATGTCATAGAAAAAGAGTGGTTTTCTTGTTATAAATGCAATGCAAATTTTTGAAATGATCTTAATGTTGGCCTAGCTTGTTACTGGGGAGTTTTCATTACATCAGGAAAAATATTTTTAGATATTTCCCTTCTAGCCAAGAAATGTATTATAATAAAATTAAAATGCACAGTAAACATCAGTGACTTGTCTATAATGCAAATTTTTTAATGGAAATCTTGGAGTTTTTTGAGAGCCTATAAATACATGGTACGATTAGATATGATGGAGTAAGTCCAAAGCTGTTTTGTCCCTACAAAGAATTGTGTTTTATTTGCTTCTGAGTTGTAATTTTCTTATTAATAGAATAGAATGCTAATACGTTTGCCCTTTGATCTTTTAAGTTTGTCAGAACTGTCAAATAATTGATTGCAATCATTTATAAGGTATCAAATTCTGTGCAAGTGTTAACATTTAAGAATCATTCTTTTTTTATGTATTAACACATTTTCAAACTCTCAGTTTGTGAGTGTTAGGCTAGGTGATACAGAGGCCGTAACGACCCATGAGGGCTACATTTGCCCTCTTTGTCAACAAATGGTTTCTCAATTTATGACATTTAAATTTATGAGTTGAATTACACAATCTTCTCATTTCACGAGCCACCCAATACGAGGACAATTTCAAGACCAGCGAAAGTGTTTCTGACTTCCTGATATGTCTCTGGAAGAAGGAAAGGCTTTAGGAAGTTTAGGAAACTCTTCTCAGTGGTGTTGTAACTATAAGCTCAAGATGAAGCCAATGAAGAAGGCAGGATGACAGTACTGAGAAAACTGACTTCGAATGTTTGAGAAATCAGAGTGTGCGAGATGTCATCACTCATTCTGTGTGACTGTCTCCAAGAGGCAGACTAGGAACAATAAAGGGAAAACACAGGCTACAGTTTTCAAAATGTTGCAAAGGAGAAATTATCAGTGTGCCGAGGTATCTAAATCTGAAATGGGCTGCCTGAGGGGAGGTGAGTTTCCTGTCACTGGACAAGTTCAAGGACAAAATGGCTCACATTCCTGCACAAAACCCCCAGACACTCATGGCATATTTTAGACTGAAGGTCTCATTCATTCGTTCATTCTTTCTTCTCTCGAAGTTGATCTTCTTAAGCTCTGAGATCTTCCACTCCTTTCATTTTCTGGGCCCTCTCTCCCAGACCTCTTTTCTCCAAAGGTGCTGGAGTCAAGTGATGATAAGTCTCTTCCAGAATTAATCATGCCATTAAGTACAGATGGCTTCTTTCTCATTTTCATGTAAGGACACGCCCAGGGTTGCAGGTTTATGTTTCTACTTATCTCTTTCTTCATGTGAAATGGAAGCACAAGTCTCCACTCTGGCGCCGAGTTTTTCACTTCGCTTTCCAAGTGCACAGGTCCTGGGAATACATGGATGGAGTATATCGCTTTGGTACAGCAATCACTTTCCCTTCTGTTCCCAATCAGACAGTTTTAAATTTCGCTTAGGCATGTAAACACACTATGATGGACGACATTAATAAATAAGCATTACACAGTCTCTGCTTGGGCAGTCCCTCCTCATCTTTATCTTTTTTATTTAAATCCTGTGGGGCCTCAGGATGCTCTTTCCAGAGGTCAAGAAGAGGAAGCAAAGTTAGCTCTCAGCCACACAATGGGCCCCCTCTCCTGGCTCATGTCGCCCTCTCTGCATGTGGCGACCCCCCGATATCAACAGGGGCTTCACAAATGGCAGGAGAAGCTATGCTCTGGAAGAAGACACGCCATGGGATTTCAGCTTTCCTCTTCTTTTCTACCAGGGTATGCAGCTGGAATTGGATTCCAAAATGAAAATGATGAGTAAATTGGCTGGCTACTTCAAGGCATCTTCAAATTCATCTGTGTCTCGGGGAAGATGATCTGCTCGGCCTCAGAGCAAGGAGCATCACCCTGATCACAAGAATATCTAAACCACAACTGTATCAATGGGCTGTTGAGACTTCAAAAGAGGCAGTTTTCAGGGGAGCTATGCTTCACCTCCTCAGACAGTGAAATTCACGCTGTTTATAAAGTTCTCCTGAGAGAGACCAGCTCATTCATGGGCAGAGTCGGCAGCTGCCTACATGGAATAATTTGAGGATCAGTGAGGGGCCCCAATGCTTAAAAATCCATCTCCCTCATCCGTCTGCAGTGGTGCCTGAAATTTCCACCATTACTGTCATTTCTTAAAAGTCTTTAAGAGGACATATGTCCTATTATCTTGAGGGAGGTAACATTAATTAACTATATAACATATTAGAATGGATGAGTTTTCTTGTTAATAACCCATTACAACCACTGACACCCAGTGAAGAGCAGGGCTTGGAAGAGATAGAAGCAAGGGCAGGTAAATTTTAATGGAGGAGGTGGAGTGTGTGTGTGTGTGTGTGTGTGTGTGTGTGTGTGTGTGTGTGTGCGCGCGCGCACGCGCAGGTGCTATTGCTCGGGTCCTATTGGGAATGAGACTAATGTCAGGAGAGTGAGCAGGAAGAAAGAAGCTGCTTGGAATTATATTTTTTCCACTGTCAATATATGTGTGGCCTCTAAATGACTGGAAGACAAGAAGAAGGAGGACAATATTTAGTACATAATGACATTGCTGGTCCCCACCTGATTCTTCCCAAAGAAATTGCTGGTGTCAGCAATATCAGATAGAGCAGTTTTAAACAATGAGGGCTCCTATGCAAGGATGGAGGGTTCTTTTTAATTTTATAACAACAGAAATTGAGAAACATTATTATTTGGATGGCAATACTTCACTGGCTTACAGGGCTCTTTATTTACCTGTATCATTCACTGACTAAATCACTATGGTCCTTTATAGTTTTTCCAGAAGTTTCATTACTTTCAGATACTTAGCCCAATCCTGATGTATAAGGTTCAATTAGAATCAATTATAGAGTGAAAATGGACAGTTTGAGCCTTTCTTTTAGTTCAACCTTGTAACTTTAGAAATGGGATAGTGTGTGTGGTGGTACCCGCCAGTAATCCCAGCACTCTAGGGGGAAAGGCAGGATAATTACCATGGGGTCAAGGCCAGCCTGAGCTACATAATGAGTCAAGCCCAGCCCAAGCTGCAAATTGAGACTTTGTCTCAAACAAAACAAAACAAAACTTTACAGATTGGAAAATGAAGCTTGTCAAAAAGTGTCATTTATTTATTTATTTGCACAACAGTTATTTTCTGAATATAGACTGTATAGGGTACAAGCGTTCAGTGCCAAACAAAAATAAACATGCTCCTCATGGAACTCAGACTTGTGTGGAGGAAAAAACCCTGATTAATTAACTAATTACACAACTGAATATAAAGTAAAAGCTGTGATAAAATGCTATGAATATGTTTTATGAGCATGTACCTTAGGGTAACTTGACCTCAGTAGCAGTGCTCTGAGGTCACGTTAGGGTTGAGTAGGGATTTACCAAGCAACTAAAAGTAAAAGTTAGAGGGCCCTGGGTACTAGATTCAGAATGAGTGCAGAGGCCCTGTTGCAGGAAGGTCATGGTGTGATTAACAAAAGACCTGAATGTTTGGGACTCCAAGAGCTACCAGGAGAGAGTTTTGGGAACAGGCTGGGAGGGAGTGCAGGGGGTGACAGAGACTTTGGACTTTATCCTAAGATCAACGCAGGGAAGGGATCGGAAGGGGGTATATATGGGTTGGGAGGCTAAAATAGTGATGAGACAGAAGAAAAGCAATGGGGACTAGGCCACAGAGCTTTGGTAGAATTGACATTGCATCTAAGTTTCTGTATTAACGAGACTGTTCTTTTCATCCATGGTAAGTAGGCGTTGTTTGAACTTGCTGTCCTTTCCGCCCACTGATGTGTAGATCCACGTTTCCACAACAAGTTGTAATTTCAGTAGAGTTGGTTGGGCCTCAGCTCCATGGATGACCTGTAAATCAGACCTAACGAGACCTCAGATCCTCTTGAGACAGTGCCAAGTGGTTCGGGAGGAAGCACATGACATTATCATAACAAGAGACACTGTGAGACTCTCACTAGGACTTGTACGACACAAAAGGGTGAAGCATGACCAGCTTCTTAAGTGAAGTGGAAATTAAACTCATCATAGCAGAAACCAGACACAGAGATAGAGAGGAAACTCCTCCAGACAACAGATGTTTGAGCCCTGTGTCCAGTCATGCCAGAAGTAGGTCAGACTCTGGATTTTACAGTTACGGGAGATGATGAATCCCGTTTGTGAGAGCTGATTTTCATGGACCTATCTTCCATGCACAACCGAAATGCTGCTAATTAGTACAGTGATAAATTATTTATTCCATGCTTATATGATACACCTTAAAAAGAGGCAGCTATGATTTTCAGGACAAAATTTACAGGATGATAATTGCATTATAAAATTAGTTACTTCACCCTCATTTGAGTCTACCAGTAGATGCTGCAGTATTAAATCACTTTGAAGCGAAAAAAAAAAAAAAAAAAAAGGTTGAATTGTCACATGATATTATTTAAATAGAATTGACTCTCTATAAAATAGTTACGTACTGGAAAATTTTACTTTATATGATACTGGATAAATATTATTTATTAAATATTATGTCAGGGAAAAACAGCTAATTGGCAGGTATTACATAAAAATGCTATATGTCTGTTCTTTCCCACTCATCAATAAATCACTGCAATATTTCTATTGCAACAATTTGCCAGTTATTGTGGATGTTGTCTCCTCATGTGTAACCCTTGGAAGTCTGCTTTTGTTGTCTCACTTACCTTAATCAGTCTTGGGAAATACTATATATACTTTAATTTTTAAAGGCTTTTTGTATTAGATAGCTTAAAGTGTTTATACATTATGATATTTGTTTAAAAACAATATTTTCCACTTTAATAAGAATGTAGGACAAAGATTTATAGAGAATCTTTGAAAATGTAAGAGAGTGTTTAATTTGTTTTTATTTAATCCAAGTCTATTGGTACATTATGAAAACACATCATCATCGCATTTGACATTGAGAGTTTGTACCAGAATATGACATGACTCAATTCTCATTTTCCCCCTCTCCCACCCACCCTACAGCCCCCTACCTCCTATATACATAAGCTTTGTTTCCTTTTGTAAGAAGGTTTTTAAATTAGTATTCTTCTTGGCTGGTAGTGTGGTGTACACTTGTCATCTCAGCACTCTGGAGACTTAGGCAGGAGGTTACACGCTGTTAGCTAACCTGGATACATTAATAACTTAGGGGGACCCTCTGATTGTTATTGTTGTTGAAAGGATGGGGGTTCAGTCTTGGTGCAGAGGTTCTGAGTCAATCTCCAGGGTTGCAAAAATAAATAAATAATAAATGCCTAAATTGACCCTGCTTCACCTTCTGACTCAGAGATTTCCCCTAAAAAGTCATTCTTTTGCAAACTTATCATTAAGTGGGTTCCAGGAAATTCTGCTGTTCAAAATTCACTCTGATACAGTCTTCTACTACAAGGCCTGGCATGTGGTGCTCACAGCTCCCTTGGGGTAGTCACAGAAGGAAAGGACAAAGTTTTCTTTAATCAAGTTGGAATGCTGACCTTCAAGCACCCACTATAATAAACACTAACATTTCTCTTTTTGCAATCATTTTTTTTCCTTGCTGGAATTTGGAGTTGTGTGACATCTCTGAATGGAGTCTCCACTTCTGTCTGACACTCGTAGGGCTGAGAGCACATGCTCAGGGCAGTGCTGTGCTCTTAGCTCTTGGGGGTCCGCTGTAAAAGGGGCAGCTGTACAGGCTGGGACTGTGTACTTTTCTAATAATCCTGTGGTTGGGCTGGGAGAGAGGAGCTTCCAGGGCTGGTGGAAGGAGCTAAGGAGGAGATGGTAGGTTTTCCTTTTATGATCTTATGCAAATAGATTCATTATGTAGGACCTGCATGATATTTGAGTACATACAAAGTTGAATGGATGTGTGATTTATTATAAATGTGTAATTGTGGTTCCACTATCTAGTAAATGCGAAGAAGAAAATGGAACTGTAAAAAAGAGCTAAACATATATCTATCAATATTCCATATGCATCAATGCATATCCATCAACATTCATTCACTGTCCTATGCACCTGTAATGTACCAGACACAGGTTCTGTGGGGTAAATAATTATAATGTCCATTTCATGAAAAGGTGCAGAAATACTTTTATGTTCAGAGGGTTTCTGGCTGGTAGAATCAATGAGTACCACCTAGAATAAGTGATATTTTAGCCATGAATTGCTGATTGTGCAGGATTTGGGAAATAGCATGAATAAGGTTAGGCCCCCAGAGAAATGAGAATTCAAAATAATGAACAGCATGTCACTTATGAAAAGAAGGACCAAAGGATAAATTTAGAAGAATAGGGGAAGTGAAAGGCAAACCATAGAGGCAGTGGAAGCTATTTAAGTGGTTTCATAATCTTTCTGCGATATATTTGGAGCCATGAATTAATATGAAACATGACGATGAGATGGTGGAAGGTCTCAGAAGAGTCACGATGGTCAGGGAACAGCTGAAGGTCCAAATGGGGAGTGACAGGGTCCCCTTCAGAAGCACTGCGAAGAAGTGGTTGGGAGATAGTGGAACAATGAACTGGCCTTTGCTAGTGACTGAGTATGGGAGAGAGGGCAAGATAAAGATAAGAGGGGGCTCAAGAGATAAGCAAAAGTGATCGCAGTAGGAAGGAAATTCAGGAAGAAGAATAGATATAGTGACAAAAAGGGAGAAAAGAATGTGCTTGTGTAAGGATTACAGTCATAGAAATGGAAGCTCTGGATAAAGTTGCCAGGAATTACGGCTCTACTCTCTTACTATAGAACTATTGCAATACAAATTTGTTTGCAAAGTTCTAATGCAAATAATTTTATCTTTTCCTACTCTGCTTGTGCCAGACGCCTGCACCAAGTGAAGAAATGACCTCTTTCTTTCAAAAACCATTTATTACAGATTCAAGGCCTACATATTTCATTTCCATATGTGCTCTGTTGATCCATGGAAAATTCCCGCTGTAGGATTTCTTTTAGTAGAGATAAAAGTCAATAATGTATGAAATAGGCATTATCACCAACATGATTTTAAAAATATGAGGCAAACAGTACATTCAGCAGCGACGAAACTACACACACACATACGTATACACACAGACATACTTTCAGTGCTGTTACTTTTTCTAGTGTTAATAACGTTTCTGAACTCTCACCAGACATGTGGCTAACCACCCAAAAAAGAGTGTTAAGCAATGGAATTAAAAATCATCCAGTAAGGTCAGTGAATGTCTAACAGAAAAGATGGTTTTATGTGCTTTTTAAAAGCCCTCAAGAGTTCAAGGACTTAGAACCTCTTTTAAAGTCTTCTGTGTTTTATCATTCTCCTAATTAAGAAATTCCTGCCCAAGTCCTGTTGGAATCTTTTCTGCTGCTTCTCTCATTAGACTTCTAAGGAGTAGCTATATTTTCCTCCCTGATTTTGGTGAAGCTTCAGCCCTCCTAAAACATTCTGTGCTTGTGAAGTGCTGTGGGGAGCACATTTCCTTCCCTGTTGCTCACGGTGGTGGTGACCAAGCCACAGACTCTCTGGATCTAGTATGGTTTGGTCTAGTGTAATGACAGAGGGGAATGGAGAGGAACAGAGCCTAAGATGTTAGTGGGCAGCCCCTAATGCCCTCAAGTATTTACTGATGCTTCCGACACTTTCAGAATCTTAGAACGCTGCTGCTCCCATAGCCTTGAAATTGTAGTACCTGGGAGAGAGCTTGTACTATGTAAAGTCCAATGGGCCGACAGCCAGGAACATTTCCCATAAAGTAAACATACTTCTGTCTCTAAACTTAGCTTGAAAATAAGGCTGCACGAGGTGACTCACAGAGACACATATGGTGCCAACTTTTAGGCTCCTTGGTTTGCGCTCTCTTTGCCTGTTGGCTTCATCTTAGTCACAGATCTTGACAGAAAATAAGTCTTTTGCACACAGCATTGGACTTCCCAGGATGTGAATTACAGCTCTGTTATGCTTTTACCATGTGGGCCATAAAAATGGTGACATAAAAATGATAAAAATGATAGGGCTGGGGAAATGATTTTGGTCCTCAGGGGCATGTGTGTCTGCTAGACTACTGTGGTTGTTGGCAACAGAATTCACTCTCCCCTGAAAACAGTCTCCTCCAAAAAACAACCAACCAACCAAACAAAGACAAAAAGATAATTTATGGAAAAAATATTTCAGTACCTCCTGGGGAAGCAAAGCCATTTTATGAACCAAATTCAGGAAGGACAAGGATCAGTGCTGGAGTCGGAGAGAAGAAACTTTCAGGGACCGTTGTTGCTGGAAAGTCTGGGCTTCAACCATCTTGCTCCTCAACTTTTCCTGTTTCATTCAAGTGAAGGTGATTTTTGTTTTTTTTAAGAAAAAAAAACTTATTTGGAAGAGTATATTTTTCTGTGGCTAAGGGAAAAGGTGGACATTTTTATTTCCCATTTTTTAAAAAAACTAAAGACAAGTTAATTTCTCAAAACAAATTTTGTTTGTTGTCAGGAACAATAGAAATGAATTTTTAACTAGTAGACAGTACCACATACTCCTAGGGCATTTAGATCATTACTATTAAGCAGGTCTTACACAACTGTTTTGATATGTGGTGTGATGCACACACTTACAAAGAGATACGTACACTTGATTAAAATGGCTCTGTGACTCAAATGCTGCCCAAGTTCCTCCTACCTCACAGTGGATGATGAAGTGAGACATCCTACGGTCATTTAGCACAACGCCAACACAGACACATTCCCATGATAAATTTTAAGTACATGGGTCATTTTCAACAATCTGCGTATCTAAATCATTTATTTCCCCATTTCAAAATTATTAACACTTACGAGCTAATTGATGGTAGGTGCTATGTTAGATGGTTGTATTAGTCAGTTTTACTGCTGCTGAGACACAATACCTAACACTCATAACTTAAAGAGAAGATTAACTTAGTTTATGATTGTAGCAGATTTGGCACTTGCTTGGCTGGCTCCAAGGCTGAAAAATTATTGTGAGCAGGCCATGACAAAGTAAAGCTGCTTAGTTCATAGTGACTGGGACACAGAGAGAAGAAATAGTGCAGAGAAAATTAGACAAGGAATCACATACTCAAGACCATGACCTACCCAACACAACCAGGTATAAACTCTACTAATCTCCTAGGTGTTTCTTATCTAGTGAAGTTTTAAAGGTTACATCAGCATTAAAGGTTACAATTCATCCCTTGTCGACTAAACACTCAAATACATCTCCTTAAATCTTTCTTAACCTCCCCATAAGGACCAAAGCAAGTTTCTAATTATGCCTAACAATACAACTGTCTCACAAATTGAAACTGCAGTCACTTTTCCCAAATCTTTTGAGGATTTTTCAAAAGCTCAAGTTGTTTCTGAAAATCAAGATGAACTCAGCTGTGAACCCCTGTAAAAATTACAAAGCAAATTGCAAAATCCCAAAGTACAGTAGCTCAGAGTAAATATTTCCATTCCAAAATAGTAGAATAAGAAAATAGACAGATTTGGACCAAAACTGGACCAAAATAGTAGGAGTTAGAGTTTTATTCCAATTATTACTTACATTTCCATGTTGAGCACATTAGTATCTCCTGATTAGTGCCTTCTAGATCAGTTATGTGCCTAATGGCATTTTGCTTCCCTTCATACTATCAAATCTATTCTTATTTAGTTATCAGAAGAATTTTTAAAGTAAGTCATATGTTCTTATACAACCTGCGGCTCTCATACCATTTCAGTTATGAGTAAGGCTATTGATTAGTTTGCTAAGCAATTTTTCCAAAAGAGACAATGACTTCTAGGTAGGTTTAAAGATTTGTCTAAGGTCAGGTACATTTGACATATGACTATGACAATGACCTAAGAACAGGTTAATTTAGCAAAGTAATGTATTCACTCATTGAGCAAACTAGACTAAGCTCTGAGTTCCCTCCATGCAAAGCAAGGAGCAAAGTAAAGGATAGCCCTGCTCCCGGCACGTGCGCTTTGAGAATATTTTAAATGGTAATCCTGGTAATCTCTTTTGTTGCTATTACCTCCTCGCAGGGTCAGTCCATCTTGCAAGTGGAGAGCTCAGGCTCTGTAGTAGCAAGTTCCGCACCTGCATTCTTTGGTTACTTACTGTCCCTGTGGGTTTGGACAACTTGGCCAAGCTGTGTTGCCCTGTCTCTTTTTCTGTGAAATAAAGATAGTAACACAGCATGGCTGCAGTTTGGCCCTCATAGCATAGGGCCTGCTACATATAAATAGCAGTTTCCCGTGTTAACCTCATGGAAACCGTGGAAGGAAAGGATAGAGATTGAATACTGATTTTGTTCGTGGATTAGGTTCTACAGAGAAACAGAACCAAGAGAAACAGATTTACTGTATTTTGAAGAATAGATGTATCTGATTATGGAATTGGCAAGTCCAAAATCTCTGTGCACACTGGCCATTCAAAGACCTGAGGAGGAACCATTATTGAGGTAAAGTTCCAGAGGAGCCTGTGGCAGAGCCCTTCCTTTTCTGGGGGAGATGAAATCTTCCACTGATTGGATGAGGCCAACCCATAGCACTGCTTATTCAAAGTTCTCTGATGAAGCATTCATGACCTTATAGACAAATTCACTAAATTTCTGGCTGGGCACTTTGGCTTAGCTAAGCTGAAAGATAAACCTCGCCACTCCAGTACCAAAGCACGTTAAGCAGGCTTTAAAGAAGGTATCCCTGTCTTGTCTGGTATTAGTGAGGTTATCATGTCATACACACAACTCAGCTATTACTTTGGAAGAATTGGATTCAAATCACCTTCCATTTATCTCTCTTTTTCTACTAATGCTTTGCAGCCTTTTTGTGTGGAGCAATGTTTGTGTTTTTCCTCACAAACCAGCTCCAGGGTGGACATTCGCTGGCTCTCACCCCTTACCTCCCTCCAAAGTAATAACTGCTGCATTGTTCCCGGACTAATTAAAGAGGCACCTATTCCGCCACTGGTGCTTATGTTTAGCTCACACATGGGCCCCCTGAGCAGTGATGTTCCCTTCGGTAGCAACAGCTGACCCTTAGTGGTTGTTAATGTTATTTAGATCCTGGCTCTGGAATCCAGATTTGTTTTGGAATGAGCCACGTGGGAAGCAATCAGCTGGTGTGGAGGTCTTTCAATTGGGGCTTTAGTGGTTCAGAGAGACCTGAGGAACTATTTTTAGGCCACACTCTTCTGTCAGAGGTGGCAGAGAAAGCTGAGGTGCGCCATCAATCTCCCAGCTGACAGGTCCCAGCACACGGGATACTCTCACCAGCATGGTTTGGCTGTAGAAAGGCGCATAATTTGCCTTGTGCTGTGGTACATGTTATTAAAGCTGCTGTTTAATGTTCTTTTCCAAAGAAGTTGTCTCTGGTGTTTTTATCATCCAGGGAAATGTGGTACCAGAAATGATCACATTCCTGGCAATTTTCTTTGAAAATGGTAAACTTTTGCGGAGTTTATTCTCTTTTCTATTAGGGTCGATAATGAGAAATTGTGAGGATTATTAAACACTCTTAGCTTTCAGTAGGAACTTATTTAGCACAGATGTTTCTATAATTGCAGTACACTGGGAAAATTCACAGTGTTCAATGGCCCAAAACTCATTATTACTTATTACTTCTACCTGTGTATTGTGGCGCTAGAAAGCTGGGCTGAGATGTTTAATTTAGCAGGGCTATAGCTGTGGGTCTCAGCTATTTTAGAACGACTACTGAGAAGAGATTATTACACATTCTCCAACACTCTTCTCTTTATCTATCTTTAAGCCATCACCTGGTACCTTGACATATCCCTTTATATAAGTTCAGGCCACACCATCACACTAGATCTCTCCAGACAATTCCACAATCTATAGTTATACAGAAAAAAAAATATGGACCCTTAAGAGACTAAAAAAACCAACATAGCTAACTTATGTTATGTTGCACTAAAAAACATAGAATATGTACCACTCCACCTGGTCTTCCATTGTTTCTTATGGAATCACAGCTCTCTAATTAGCAGTATTGCTTTATTTTTAATGAAAGTTTAGTAATACATGCCTGAGAACAGGAATTTGGGAAATAATGGTAGAAAGAAGAGAGTAAACCTTTGGACTTTTGAAGAGAGTTCAAAAAGACCATTGTACTGGTCTTCTAAATTCTTAAAATCAAGAAGTTAAGAAATTCCCCACTGCATCTTTTATTTCTCTTAGCTAAAGAGAGTGTTTTGACTTGGTTATGAGTTTGTGGAAAAATCTGATAAATGTGTCATGTGACTTTAGTCAAGGGACTCTGTCCTTAAAGGTGCCCAAGGTTTGCCTGGAACATTCTTGGTTTTATACTGTGCACCTACGTTTTGGTTCCCAAATTTCCCTCTTGGTCATGAGCAGAGAGGGCTCTATGTTTACCATCCAGCTGACTCTGTAGAATCCCTGTGGTTTGTTAACATTGCAGCCACTCTCACAAGAGTTGAAGATTTCTTATTTTTGAGACAGGGTCTTGCTTTGTAGTTCAGGCAGGCCCTGAGCTCAGCCTCAAACTCACATCACAGCAGTCCTCCTGCCTCTGCCTCCCAAGTGCTGGGATTACAGGCGTGAGCCACCATGCCCGGCACTGTGGAATGTGGTACTAGTTGCTGCTGGGAGTGAGTCTCCACGCCCAGTATGGTATGTGATTACCAGGGATCGAACCCGGGTCCTTGCGCTTGCAAGACAGGCGCCGGAACCACTGAGCTAAATCACCGGCCCAAGAGGTGAAAATTTCTTTGGACGTGAAGGAATGCTCTTTTTCCCTCTCTGTCCCTGAAAGAGACTAATATTTACATGCTTAACACATGAGAAAAAATACACATGAAGTTAGACACAATTCATGAGAGCCAATCGGCGAAGTCATCAGAAGCTAAAGAACATACTATTAAGTTTGGAATGAGATCTGAAATATGTCATATTGGTAATTTCAGATGGCCAGAAATTGTTGTTCATATGCATTTGCTCATAATAAAATTAATTTCCTTCAGTGTTTATCTCACTGTGGCAAAGCAGGATTACAAACTATTCTTGTGGGTGTGGGCAATGTAGACATACACTTGGACTTTGGTCTGGGTAATCTGATAGTCTAATCTTAAAACAAATCTAATTTTCATTATTTATTCCTTAGGTCAGTAAGTTAAACTGGCTACTTAGAGAGAGAATACAAGTTCAGAGGGATGTGGCCCTTTATGCAATTGCTTTGCTTTGCTGTTCACGGAATAGAAGTAATTTTTGAAAATACTGAAGCTTTTCTTCTTCGTAAAACTTAGATCAGTAATTAGATCAATAGTTTATATACAACAAAGAACATTATAGTTTTGTGAGAAACTAGGTGGATATATTTCAGAAAAGTAATTCCCCCCTGTCTTCTAATCTTGGGGGCAGTGGTAGGCATGTACATTTTGTTGGGGTCCTATCCTATCATTTTTAAATGGTAACATGATGATGAGATATACAAACAAGACTGGACCTCTGATAGTAAAGAAGAAAACATTGAGCTATTTGCTTTTGAAACTAAATTACAAGGAGATATTTCAAATTCTAGGTACGAGCTGAAGGTACACATACTTTAGTGTGTCAAAGGTTAACATATTGATGCTTTTGTTTTAGGAATCCAAGCAAATGTGCGCCAGAGTCTTTCATGCATTAGTAATCAAAGGTATAGTCCATTACTTAAAGAGAAGAATAAACTGCATATCAATTTATTTTTAATTGTAGCCAAGCATCTCAAGGTTAAGGTATTTATGAACACAATCTCATTAGTATTCAAACCTTTTTCATTTTCAGAGCTTTCTAGTGATATCTAAAATACTTAATCCATTTGATCATGAAAACAAACTTCTAGGACTCAAGAAATAGTCTCCATGTTATTAGTACTTTCTAGCTTCAGATGGGACTTGGGAGCACAGAGGTCTGAAAAATGTAAAAACTAATTAAAAGTTTTTCCCAGAGTTATTTGAGCAGCAGCTTAGCCTCCGTTTGACTCTCTGCTGAGGGATCAGATTTTTAAAATAGCGATGCCAAAGAGTCCGTGGCTTCCTTCGAATTTTGTTTGCAGATGTTCACTTCTCACTCATTTGCACTGGAGTTTTTGAAGCTCTAAATCAGATTCTTCTGTGAGATAGAAAAATAAGTGACAGCAACAGATCCAAAGCTAGTGACACTTGCACACGATGTGCCAGCCTCAGATGGAGTGATCAGCATTCTTCCACACTGCCTTGTGCTGAGATTCTTCTCACCCATTCCTTCCCCGGAACACGCCTGTTGAAGAGCCGAAGTAATAACCAGTCTGCCAATTAAGGTGTTCTACCCAGGGCCAGCCAGAGCTTACTGTGGGGACAAGGTCACTTGCTGGGATGGAGCTGTAGTTCCCCAATTACTAGTAGTTCCACTACCTCTTCTAACTTGTCAAATAATGAGGAGACTTTGAAGGCTAAATCCAGCGGTAGCTCCTAGCGGGGTTAATGCAGAGTGAATGACAATGATGCTTCAGGAGGGAGAGTCTGACAATGTCTGTCAAGCTCTGCTCACAAGGCTGACGGAGTTCACTGCACGCAGGACTCCTTGGGAAAGGTATTGGTCTTGATCTTGGTGAGATAGGGCCACGTTACTCACGTCGCCAGAAGTTCATTAACTCTTCTACGCCACCCATGTGAACCGAGAGTGAACTTCACATCCTAATGATAGAAGTTGCGTACACTTCAGCAGGGCGGCTCATCCGCAAAACCGTGTCACCTCCAGTCTGTCTCTGAGGTCTTGACTTTCTAGGCAATGCTTTTTTCTTTTTGTTTATAAATTCTGTGCTTAGTGATGAAAACTGTGGTTATACAACAATTATTTTTAGGACTCATTAGCAGTACAACTGAGAATATAAAGATAACAGAATTATGCTCCCAAATGAAAGACGAAAAGGTTTTATACCAGTGATAACAATTTTCACCACCAACTCTATTGGTAAATCATTTAACTGCACATTGAAAACAGCAATAACTCAGCGCAAAGCCCTATAAAATTATTCTATGATTAGCCGTTCAGCATTTGTAGGAAATTGACTGGATGGCCTGAACACTAATGTCTCCCAAGCCGGAAGTGTATTTTTAAAACTTGAGCTCAAAGCTGAATATGTAACGGAGCAGAGATTTTGAGCGGTTAAATTCTTTGCATGTGTCTTTCTTTCACTCATGTTTATTTATTGAAGCAGTGAAGGAGACTGCTCTCCTTTGATTACGCTCGGATCATCTGTATAAAAATGAAGAGAGGAAATGGCCTTTTTGGCTCCTGGGGCTGCTCTGACTCACTCCCCAGATTCTGCTGCAGTTTGCTTTGGAGAAATGGACAAAGCCTTTTTGGGTGATGACAAATATATAAACAAATATTTAAAGAGATGCAAATACTACATCTTAGTCACTTCAGAGCCAGTCACTGGTTCAGATCTGAAACATCAGATGTTTTTCCCTGCTGAGAAAATAGCACTGCATATCCGAGATTATTTCACAAAAATGTGAAAAATATTTGAGTAAAAAAAAAATATATATATATATATTTTGATCCTCTGGCCCAGATTCTTTTTCTCATTTTTTTTTTTGCTTCTTATACTCCAAAATATTAATTTTCTTCCTGTTTTTGAAGCATTTAGTAAACTCACCAAGAACCAAGAGGGTGTCTTCTTATGTTTATAATACTTATGTCCTACCTACGATGAATGTCTGTAATGACCTCTTGGGTTTTACATTTCCTGTGAAAAATCACACAATACGAACTTGGGACTGGCTGCTAAAATTCACTATGGAAATAATGAGCAGAATTTTAGTTGGGCAACAGATTTGTACATTTTGAAGTGGTTCGTTTAATATTTCTTAAAGTTTTATCCAGTTTTTGACATTGTCAGGTTATACTTACCAGTGTGTCTCTCACCTTGAATCATGGCGATTGTCAGTGGCCAGAAGTACGTGTGAGTTGGACGCGTCACTGGGATACACCCACTACTCTACACTTGTGTCCAGTGACAAAAACTGATGTCACGTTTATTATTCCAGATGCAGCACTTGCATAACTGCAAATAGAGTCTCAGTTCATTCTCAGAAAAGGAGGCTCTAAGAAGCAGTACTGTTATTAGCCACAGAGTGAGTGTAGGCTCGGCGCTGTTGTATCGGTACTTAACTACACACGGCACAGGAAGGAACCAGAACCCGCACGCTCAAGGTCCAGTGCTAATGTCTGTGCCCTTTCGGGGATCACCCTTGTGCTCCAGTCATCTGGACACCTTTGGGTTTTGGTCTGGCTTTGTCAAGCTGCTTGGTGAACTGGGCAGGATTTCTTTTTGGTGGGCACCTGAGATGAACTCTCACTCTCCTCAGTTGCTTTACTTTGGTATATGTGTCTTATTTATTTCACTTGTGAGCTCTAAATATCTGTAATTTTTCATTTTTATGGCCAAGTAATATTCCATTTCATAAAAGTAAAATGTTGGACATTAACCATTTCTTTTAATGGGTTAGGTCATTTATTTAGAGTATGTTATGCAGATAAAAGCAAAAAATAAAAAGAAGTAACACGTGGTTCTGTATTCTATAAAGAATTAGGGTGAAAGGTTGTTGGTGAGTTTTCTCCAGCACAGAAATTGCGGCACTGAAACTTTCTTGTAAATTGTCAAAAGTTGTTTCTTTTGTGTTGCCACCACTTTTTGAGAATGTACATAAAAGAAAACAGCCAGATTTACTTGGTGGGGATGGTGAGTGATACATATTTAGGAATCTGGAGCATTCAAAAAGACAAAGATGTTCTATGCATACATGAAAATGCCATAGGAAAACTAATTTTATAAAATTAAATTTTGTAAAATTAATGAGCACTAATAGAACATATGCTGAAAAAAAGAAATAGGTAATCTGAACAGACCAATAACAAGTAAAAAATGGAATTTGCAAGAGAAATAGTAAACCTAGTAATAAGGCACACATCAATGAAAAGACAAAAAAACTCAAAACGATACTTTTCGTAATTGTTACACAATCTGAGCCATCCATTTTACATTGTTTTACTGCGTGCTTTGGGGTTTACTTAAAAAACTATAGTTTTTAAACTTCTGGAAAACTTACTTATTATGTAGTAATACATAAAAATGTAGAGGAAGGCCACTGAAAAGAGAAAAAGGAAAAAGCCACTTATGTTAAATAAATCTAAAAAACCTCAGATTATAAACCTCAAAACAGCCTATTCAATTTAATATTCGTGGTCACAATTTTCTATTTAGCCAAAGCAAAGACACAGATTTTTGTCTTTGAGGCTGAGGCTTATGTCTTATCTACCAAATCCTGTGTAGACTAATTCTTAGGAAAAATATACATGCTTGGATTGAGATATAGTCATGAATGTGACAGAGAGGGTGAGGGAGAGAGAGAGAGAGAGAGGCAGAGACAGAGACACAGAGAAAGAGAAGAAGAAGGGGAGGGCAGGGACAGGGTGGGAGGAACGCAGAGAAAGAAGGAAGGAGGGGGGAAAGATCATGTGTTTTCTGGCTTTCTTCAGAGGTTTGCTAATTGGGTCTGCTATGACTATTACTGAGTTCTGTTTAAGATCAGGCTTATTTCTTGATATGAAAGATATGAGACATTCCCTTTTGTAAACAAGACATTGGCTATTCATTCAAAACAAAATGTGTTATCATCAGTATACATTTCTTGTTCCTATTCTTATTTGAAGATTCTCACTAGTCTCTGGCATGAAATACAAAGATGTTTGCCTCTGGCATAAACAATTTCATAAATTGAAAGAATTGATTCTTTAACACTCTTAGATCAAATAAAAAGTAATATATTTTTATTTTAAAAATTACAATATCTTAACTCAAATAAACAGTCCAGAAATGTCATGGGTAAGCAAGATGGAAAAGGAAATATTTGATGACTGTATATACAAGGTGGATAAATTTTGAGTCACACTTCTTTATATTTTTGGATATTATTTTCCTCTACAAAATGTTCCCCTATAGGCAGGATCACACTATCTCTGATAGCTTAGGAATTAGGTGACATGAGAAGTATATTTGTCCTTCCATGTTGAAATGTGAAATATCTAATAAGAGCATGGGATAGCTTTTTAATCAATGAATACATTGCAGTGACATGTCCTTACCTACAGAGCTCACGTATGTGAGCAGCTATCAACTCTAGCTGAAATGTTTGAATATTTCTGTTCTTAATCAACAGTCTTATTCTCCATTGAAGTACAACACTAATATTTTCATGACAATTCAACTAGGCAAAGTAATGATGTACTGTGCAAGAAATGTAGTGGGCTGACATTCAAGGGAACATCAACCACACATATAAAAGATTAAAATATTTATATTAACTTAACTAAGCTTAAGTTCCTTTTAAACTGTCTCTGTAGAATTTATGGATTGCTGTTGTTTGGTGTTGTTGGAAAAACACCCTGCACTTCTACTAGACTGTGAATGTTGGCTGAACTATTGTTCCCCACTGTGAATTCTATAAAATGTGAACCTATCTTAGGAAATACACACACATTTCTCTCTCCTCCTTCCCTCCTTCTCAGTCTTGCTCATTTTCTTTCCCCCATTAGCATTTCTAAGAGCAAATGACCATATTGCTGGACACAGGGTATGTTTTTTAAAAAAATGTAAGACTTCTGACGGTCAGTAAAATGTTTTGTATTTACTTTGGCTTGGGATTCCAGCTGAGACTGAAAAGGTCAAATTTAATCCAGAGCTATTTTAATGGATCTCTCATGGAACTTCAGCATTTTTAGTTTCTTTATGAGTTAGTTATTTCCACATAAAAGTTACTACCACTCAGTTACAGAAAAGAGGCAAAACCTGAGAAAACATAGACTGATGTATAATATATACTATTTATATATGCTCACATGTTTTAATATGCCCATTATCAAAAGTAATAGAAGATGAGAAATCTAGTGTACTCAGTATATTCCTAACGACCTCGGTCATCAGGTAGGGGTGACCTTTAGAAAGTGACAGGGGAATGTGACCCAGTAGGAAGTACTAGTACAGATACCCATGAGCAGAGCAGTCTTCCGTTCCAGCTGCACAGATACTGATCTTGTGCGGAGGCTCATATCTAATACTCAGCACTCTGAGAGGCTGAGTCATGAGGATCACAGCTTTCAGTCCAGCAACTCCGTCCCCAGCTCAAAATAATGAGGGGAGAGATGTGGAACTGGAAACAAACTTCAACATAAGACTTCTGGGTTCAATCCATAGCATGGCAAAACAAACCAAAAAAATATTAGAATCTTCGATAATGCTCACTGAGTACTATTTTTAGCACTTCAAATTTAGGCCCATTTTAAATTTTAAAAACATATATCAGATAATCCATTTCTGTACCCTGAACAGACTGTCATGTAGATCTTATATTTATGTGTAAAAAGTGTATTTACTAACATAGACAGACGTTCATCCTGAAATATTAAGGGCAAAACATATCTACCTGACAAAGGCATGATAATAGATATTTCTGGAGTGGATGAGATGAAAAGGAATTTTTCTGTAATGAATGCACTCACCTTATCTTAACAAAAGAAGTTTCTTTTTTCTTTTTTTTCCCAAGCAAGGAAATTTTATTTTTTAATTTTTTTTACTTTTAATTTTTATCTTTATTGATACATTATGAATACACATGATAATCACATTCAATATTGTGAGTTTGTACCAGAATATGACATGACTTGATTCTCATTTTTTCCCTTTTCCCCCAGCCCTGCATCCCCCACTCCCTATATATACAATCTTTGTTTTCTTTCTTCTTTATTATTACCACATTTGTTTTCCCCTCATTATTTACACTTACACTCTCTTTCCTTTTAAATATTTTCTACTTCACGATATCAACTATATATACTACAACTCATTTACAACTTCATTTTCTCATATCAGAGAAAAGATACGATATTTACACATCTGTGACTTGTTTATTTCACTTATGAGGTTGTCCTCAAGGTACATCCATTTGAGTATGAATAACTCAATCTTATCGTTTTTAATGGCAGAGTAATACTCCATTCTATAAAAGAACCACACCTTCTTTATCTAGTCTCCAGTTGATGGACATGTGGGTTGTTTCCAAGACTTAGCAATCTCAAACTGAGCTGCTATACACATAGGTGCACATAAGTCACTGTGAAATGAATCTTTTGTGTACATACCTAGCGGAGCGATTTTTTCTTTTACAAAATGATCTTTTAATTTATAAATTCAAGCACAAGCCTAAATATCAAAGGAAGGATAGTTTAAATTGGAAGTCAAACTTCTGCAGTTTTACTTTTTTTAATCTCTTGGCCATGAAAAATTTTCAGTGAAGTATCATGGTTTATAATGAACGACTGAGTATTTTTCCAACATGGTATCTTTTCTCTGCCTTACATAAATACACATATAACAAAGGCTGACTTTGTTCTCTAGGGGCATTCAATGTTTCATGTGTTGGTTTTGATTGTCTACAGGGGTCGTGGAATAATTGGCTGCGTTTAGCCAGTAGAGTGTTGGTTAATGTTAACAAATGGTTCTGAGGGAAAGAGGGACTGTTTTGTGTGTAGTGCCTGCTGAATGGTATAGGTGAGAATACCTACCTCAAGCTACTGATTCTATTAGGCATCACTATGTGGGGAAGAGAAGTGCGGACAAGGTTCTCACAGACAGGTGCGAGCCAGCCTTAGCACATTCTGGGTGAAAGATTGGTGCTTGGGGATGTCAGTGTGAAGGTGAAGAGAAGCAAGAATACAGCACAGCAGACTCAAGATCAAGCCACCACCCAGTTAAGACAGGGATGTCTTCCTAGGGCAAATGAGAAAGAAGTGTGAAAAACAGCTGTGTAGTTCAGTATCGCTCATGAGACACAACTCAGAAATTCCTGAGAACGGAAAAGATCAGACTGTACTCTCCAGAAGAATAGGGGCCAGCACTTGGCCAACCAAGGCATTCCCAAGAATTTTGACTGGACTAGGCCTTGGGAATCTGTATCACAGAGAGACTGTGGGGGACTCTTACCATTGGCCAAGAGAACTTGGATGGGGACACAAAGTTTGTTATCCCACATGATGTTCTGGAGTGGGAGCTTAATACGTGGAGATTATCTTGTAATTAAAGTGAATGTATGAGTTTTCCTGCAAAATAGGAGACTGTTGAACATGAAGTGGAGGGTGTAGGGGCTCTTTATAATTCAGGACTATTCTGGGAAATCTAAGTAAATGTAATCTTTCCTGCTTCTGAGTACTCTTAGGGGATTGCGATCACATTGGGAGAATAGCTGTAAAGCCGTTGGGTGGGTTCAAATGCAGATTCGTTGTCCCATTTGAAGGTCTCTAAAGGAAATGGAAATTCCCTGGCTCTTTCCTCAATGTGAGAAGCGTCTCCGTGCTCCTGGAGAGCAGAAACAGGGTTTTTAACACTGTCCCCATCCAGCAGGACAGAATCTTTCCAGTGATGGGTATAATTTCTAGTTAAGGGCTAATTATAAAATATTTAAAATCTATTTATGCTATTTTTTGTGTTGAAGTCAGCCTAGTTTAGAGCAGTATCCTCCACTAATGAGTGTGCTGGTTGTACTTGTTTAGTTAGAGAGAAGGAGGAGTGTTACCTGCATTTGGTCTATGATCATTTTGATCTATGATTATTTTGATCTACGATCATTTTGATCTATGATCATTTTGTTCTATGATTATTTTGATCTATGATCATTTTGATCTATGGTCATTTTGATATTGCATAATTCTACTACGGCTCTTCATTTTTCTCCCATGGAGCGTGAGAGGAATATGGCCCAAATAAAGTCAATTCTGCTGTCTGTAGTGAAGGGTCAGAGTGATAGTGTAGAGCATTACAACCAAAGGGCGATGTCAACAATCGAGGCACCAGGGGAGAGGTAACCCCTGAGATGGTGAAGCTCCCAGCCCACTGGCCAGTGCCAATGGCTGTCTAGTCTGGACAGCTCTGCAGTAGGCATTTCTATCAGATGGAGATAATGATGTGAATCAAGACTTTTTAACCCCTACACTGAGGAATACAGGCAGGTTCCAGTGACTTGTAATACTTCTCCAGGTGGAGGCTGTCTGCTAGTAAGTAGTGGTGCTGGGGACAGTTATTCCAAATGGTTCACACATGTATATACTAAAATCTTGCTCAGAAGTAAAATAATAATAAATCATATTATCATTAAGCTGTGTGTAGATGGTATTGTGATGAACAACAGAGTTTGAAATAGAAAACAAACCATTACTGAATTTCTGTGTTTACCTACTCAGAAGCATATGTAGCACTTTATTTCTCTCAGGAGACTCATGTAGTCAGCCATTCAGGACAATCCAGACTTCCATACATTGAAATGTGTCTTATGTGTGATATTTAGTGACCACAGCACCAAATGTTGCATGTACAACCTCATTGACCTCATCCATCCTTTGCATATCCAGTTGGTGCAGAAGGCTTTGGTTTCAGGATTCTGGGTAAAGAGAGAGAAAGGCTTAAGTGTACAGCATGAATAAGACGTGAGGAGGACAGGTGATGGAAGAGCTAGTGAAGGCAGTGATTCCATGAGCTCAATGAAATAGGAAGATGGGCCGGTCCTGATGAGGACCTTGGAGGTATTGTCCTGGGCCTTGGAGATTTAAGAGAGAATTATCTGGGGTGGGCATGAAAAGGTTGACCTTTGAGGGCAATCTACATTTATAAACCTTTGGGCTGTAGAGTTATAATTTTCCTTGGTGTATATTTTCCCATAAACATCAGTGGCATTGTAGGAAGTCTTTATGGTAAATCCATTTATTCAGTATAACTTCTTTAATAAGAATGAAACTTCCTCTTGACCTCATTGTATAAAAAGTCCATAGCCTGTCCACAATCCCCCACTGATAATAGGGAAAACCAAACACAGATGTTCTTTCCCTTTCTGTTAGGTTATTTCACACAAATTATTTGTCCCCTATAATACAGACTAACACCTAGATTTATTTACTAGACTTTCCCAATTAAAAAAAAATTTAGAATGCCTTCAGTTTTTCACATTTTTTTCCCTAAGAAAGTTATACTTCTGCCCTTGTGAAAAGGACACTATTTCCTCATCTTGTCTCTTATGGGTTTATGTAAGTTGACATTTTCTGTGCCTTCTCCCTCACTCTTAGCTATTTGAAAGTGCTCGCCCAGGGTCTCCTTGGGGACCTGGTTTCCAGACTGAGGGCTGGTGTTGCTTTCAGGGTGAAGCATCTCAACCTCTTCAAAGGACATCCAGGTTTGACCCTGGAGCCCTTATTTATAACAGCTACTCACAAGGTGGCCTGGCTTACACGACCTATGGAATGTGCCTGACACTATTCTCAGACTGCACGGACCATGCTCAAGGGCAAATGACACATATGCTGCTTAGGAGTGAATTCCTGCAGCAATGTTATTAAATATTAAGAGCCACAAATAGATCCATCGAATGGTGATGTGACCCAAAAAGAATCTATTTGCCACATATATTTTTGCATTCCTAAAATCCACAGCATTTTCAATTATTGAAGAATTGAGATATTTCTTTAAAGTGGCTCTTTTGTTTGTTTTTAACTATTTGAGACACCTGGAGAAGATAAACTTGGAATCCTGAAAATGAGAAATAAGTATATTTTAGAGGTGAACAGCTGGGCGATTTTTAAAAAAGCTTCCAAGTCTGAGTTCATTGTCTCAGCCTGTTAAAGAAGATAGTCTGGGGTCATGCAGCAAGACTGGAAAAAGAACAGTGAACACAAATAACATGTCTTCTCTCCAGGAAGTTCAGATTGTGAATCACAGCCATCAATATTTTAAATATATATTAACTCAACAATATGTTAAACAAGACAGCAATTTAATTATTTTCAGTTTTCAGAGCTTTATAGTATAACAATGAAGCGTAAAGAAGAAAAAACTCAAAATACAAATTCATGTATGGTGTTTTATTTATACGTGTTTAAAATGTATTTTTCTAGTATTTGAAAGTTCATTACTGGAAATATTAATACATTATGTATACTTGTAATATTCACTTATAAAAGGTTTGGGTTTTCCAGTCTTTATTATTATAATCTCCACAAGGTAATATCCAATCTGTGAAGAACTGATTAGTAACATCCCATTCTAGCTTGAAGAAGCGTATTATAAAATCTATCAGAATGGTCACCTGGAATCAAATCAGCGGGACTCTCTACATCTTATTTTACAAGACTTCATCGACTTTAGCTTCCTCCATTGAATCAGAAAGTCTATGCACAAGTCGTACTCAGAGGGTCGACTCGTTCCATTGACTAGTTACGGTATCGGCAAGAGGCACTAGAATTTGGAGCCTTCTCTGTGGGTGCTGGCGCCCCACTACTGACACCGTTGTTTGATACCCTTCTGATTCCTCTATTTATTTTACCTGAACTAATCAGCTCATGAATGACGGATGAAGCTTCTTCCTCGTTTTCTTCTTCTCCATCTCTTTCTCCTTTTTATCTTCTTGCTGTGGGTAAATAATGGCTTTCGAGGTGAAGGACTTATTCATCTGAGTACTTGGGTTCTGGGGCCAGTTTTGGCCTCAGCACCATACACTGTTTTTACATTAGGTTTACTGAGTAATCGTGTTGTCAGATACTGTGTACATGTTTATCTTATTGAGAACTACATTACATCTACCCAGAAAAACAAATACATTGGAGAAGAACTCTGCTTTCTGAGACTCCATGGAAACTACACAGAGGAGATAAGTTATATCAGAAGCCAAAGATATTTGAAAGCAGGAGAATATATCACAAAATATATTCCAAACGTCAAAAGGCACAATATAAAGTAGGCAAAGCTTATTGAGGAACTGTTACCTTTTTAGAACATGAAAATTCACTTCTGAAAGGAAACCCGAGTAGGGCACGCAACGCACTAGATTCCAAATACCTTACTATTTCATTTCAGCTCCAGTAAATGTGCAATATATTTATTTTTTCAATCTCCTTCCTTTGTAGGTGTGAGGACAATTTGTTCTGGAGCAAAAATCCCTTTCGTAGGGCAACCTAACTTTATTTAAAGAATATATTAAGTAACATTACACAACTTGAGAGCAATAAAAATTCATTACAATTTAATGATTCCAGTCATTATTTGCTGCTGTCAGTTTTAGTTAGTTCAGTTTGTCATAAGAAGTTGCCATGGCATATTAAGAATAAAATCCAAGTGATATGTCAACCTTTCTTTCCTTTCTCTTTCCTGACAGTTTCCCTACCTCTCCATCACCATAACTTTTTCTCTAGGGCGATTAAGTCCCTGGTAGAATACAACCTGACCATTTTCAGCCTTCTTTATCTGAAGTGTAAACTTTAATATTGCAGCTGCCTATATGCCTTTTCTAGATGAATGATGCCAGTACTATTTGTGCCACTGTAGTTAGGGGTCTCTTAACATTTCCATTCTAAACATCTATTTTCAAAGGTTTATAACTCAGCTATAAAAATGTGCTCTCTGGGCTGAAACTTAGCATACAGGATCCTAGCCCAGGAGCAATGTTTTATTCTTCTATATATTAATCTTGAAAAAAATAGTGTGATTGTATTTGGAAGCAGTGGAGTGTTGGAAGTAATAGAAGTTAAGGACGTACAGGTTTGAGGAAAGATTACAGAGCTAACAAGTGCCACCACCTGTAATGGGTTTATCTGAAATTCAGTTTCACAACATCTCCTTCCTGCTTTTCATTCTTTCTTTCAATTCTCTCTGCTCAGAAATAAATCTCGTTTTACTGCTTTTATTATTTGTTTCAATAGCCTCATTTGTGGAACTTATTTAGGAGCTATGCCACTTTGATCTATGGCTCTATCCACAGGTGGCTTATGGGTCTGACTCAGCCACTGCAGGGAAACATGGGAATTAGAATGGGAACCGTGATTTTTATGAGAGTGGGTTTCAGCGAATGTTGACGTCGTATTATAACATGAAGACAAATAAAAACATATTCATTAATTTATGTTGACAGTAATTAAGGATGGATTGAAAAGTTAACAGTTCAAGCAATTATGCCTTGCTTTTCTAAATTGCTTCCCAAGTATTAGTTTGGATATCTGTACTTTGACTTTAAGTAATATCTCTTTCCTCTGATCTAGGACATTATGTGTACGGGCTTTTCTTTGACAGATATAGCACATCACTCACAAATGAATTGAATTTTCGATAGAAATATGTTCATAAGCATTTGATAGTTTGATAATTTCAGCTTGTTTTCAGTGTTCCACAATAACCATGGTAATTGTAAATCTACGTGATTTTAGATTTTTTTCATATCAATTATAGAAAACTAAGATTCTCTAACAATGAGTTTTATTTACCTGGTGTATTTTATGTAATCGCAAAGCTTTTCCTCCCAGATTATTACTATTTTTGATGTTTTTATGATCACAATGCTTATTATTTTAAAAAGAGATCATCTTTAAATTCATATATTTGTGGTGACATAAAGCATTATCATGGCATACCACTTTATGTATCTTTTGAGTTTTAGCCACAATCTTTAAGCAACAAAACATCACAGGCAGAAAAAAAAAAGCAATTACTCTTTATAAAGATGCTACATGGAAGAAGAAAAATATACTTCAATATTACTTCTGGAATGGATAAGATGCAAAGCCTGAAGTACTTTTGGAATTTTGCTGCAAAACTTGTGACATATCTCAATCTATGAGCTGATAACGTGTGAGGATCAGAAAACTCATTAGCTGTCAGTACTGGCTAGTGGGGTGCTTTTCAGCGCTTGCTTTTTATTGTATAGAATAGTGTGCTCTCCAAGCATCCGAGTCCACATGGCCCTTCTGTACCCACCACCCTCTCCAATGTCACCCTTTTCAGTTTGCCTTCTCTGATCATGGGAATTGGCAGGGTGGGAAGATGAGAAGTGACAGGCTTGGTGGGGCCAGGAAGGCATAAGTGAGGCAGAGAGAATGAAGGGGAATGTGTGAGCACATATGTATCCTTCAGGATTCGCAGTTATTCTTTACCATCTGTCCATAGTGTGAATTCTTTAATAACTACTTCAGAATGTGTAACATTTACTTGGAAATTCACAGATGTATTAAATTACAAATATACTTTAAATCAAATATAATCAAATTTACTTTCATATTCAATATATTATATATATGTATATATGTAAATAAATACAAGTATGTATACACACATACACTCATTCGTTCATCAAACATTCATTGAGTGTCTAGTCTATATCCAGAACTGCAACGAAGCCAAGAAGACTTGTACAAAAATGAGCTGGATTCCGAGGGGGTGGGGAGAAAGGCTTAAAAACAAATAATTTTAATGTGATCAGCAAAAGTGATAATTAGAAGGCATTGTGATGGAACTCTATTATTGAACAAAAAAAAAAAAGGAGAAGCTCTTTCTGAAAAAGCTGCACAACGCCTTAAAAAAGGAAAGGTCTTCATATTGGACCTTAGAAAATGAGAGAAGTTTGTAAAAATATATGCAGGCAAAAAAACATGAAAGTAGCCTGTGGGTTTTATAAATGAGTGGTCGTTAAATACTGGTTTCAGGGCAAAGTCTTTTGATTGGAGTGAATGGAAGATGGAGCCAAAAGGGTAAGCAACAAGTAGGTTTTTGAGCATATTTTGTGTTATATGAAGGTATTGGTCCTTGAATCTCTAGGTGGTAGAGGGGCCCTGAACATTTTTTGACAGTGACAAAGTGTGATACTCTTAAAGAAGTAACTCTGGTGACCTTAAGGAGTCTGGGTTGGAAGAAAAAGAAGATAAATTTCAAGAGGTTTTGGTTATCCAAGGGAAATATGGTGGATGACAATCAAAACTAATGTAAAGCAATGACATTGGAGAGAGAATGAATTTGAAAAACAGACAAAACAGGACCTACAGTTTGAACATTTGGACAAAACTAGTATTATCATCCTGACTCATAGAACCTTTAGGAATTTAGGAAGTTTGGTAATGGTATGAAAGGAGATGATTTCATATCCAAATTTGGAGTATCTGAAAGTCACCCAGTGGAGCTCAAAAGACAGGCTAAGTCCTGAGCAAGTTTTAAAAGAATGCTTGGAGATACATTGCAATCATTTAACTGAAGTTTTGTTACATATTAGGCATTCTCCAGTGTCTAGTTCCCTGCAGCTTCACAGGAGGGAAAAGCTGGTAATCAGACACCGCTTACTGTTATTCCACAAGAGGGTGAGTATATGGTAACAGAAAGGGTGAATAGGAACATCTAATCTCAGAAGGCTAACGGAGTGAGGTCTCTGAATTGAGTTTCCTGAGAAAGCTACAATTGAATTGAGCATGAAAAATTAGTAGCATTTACTAAGATGATAAGAGAGGACAATGTTGATGGATTTCAGGTGATCAGTATTAAGTGAAATTGGGAAAATGAGAGCTTGCTTTGATGAGGTACAAATGATGATGGAGCAAAGCAAGACAAGGGTACAGTGGTGATGGAACCTTGGGGAAGCAGTTTTTGGTGAAGTTGAACTCAGAGCTAGTGATGTCATAGAAGAAAATGCACAATAATGTCAAAAGCTACTCCCAGGGAATGTAGAACTCAATATTCTGCTAAGCTTGGACAAATATTGGCTAAGTACCATAGAAACTGATCTAGATTCAGGGCTATTGATGTATGAATAAGAAAACCACAGTTTCCGTACTTTGAAAGGATTTACTATCCACTTGGCTACAGATGAAAAAGATGTCCTCAGGAATCGGACGCAACTGACATCAGTGACTCTCCGTCTTCCGCATTTCCCAGCTCTCCTGCCCTCACAACCATCCATCTGCTCTTGGCCTCTCTATCTTATTCTGTGTGTATTATAGATGGAACCGTAAATTTTAAGTGATTCTCTTACTTAGCATAATACTTGAAAGGCTCCTTCAAGTATAGCATGTGTCAGTTCATTCATTTTAAGGGATGAATCATAGTCCAATGTGGAGGTGTGTGTGTATCACATTTTTTAACTATTAATTGCTTGAGTTATCTCCACATTTGAGCAATAGTGCTGCTATAAAAAGTTGTGTATGACTATTTGTGTGATTACCTGGTTTAAATTCTTTTTGTTTAAAGAGAGTAACCAGTTTTTATTCATATTTGATGGAGAATGAGTCAGTAGAGGTGAAAAATATGCCAACAATAAGTGAATAATACATGGAGAGATGTTCCAGGAAGACAGAAGAAAAATGTGAAGGCCATGACATTGGCTTGGAGATTTGAGAAGAGGGAGGAAAAACCATACTTCTGTAGGTATCAGCACCACTCTGACACTGCACTTTCATTGAATACTGGATATTTAACATTTAAAGAAGACATTCGCTCTTTTAAATATGTTTTGTCTCATCAACACAGATGAAAATCTCAGAAGTATTTAGTCAGAAATGAGGCGACCTCTCAGAATATTTATAAGTATTTCTAAAGTCTTCATTAACAAATTTAATAGAGATACTATGAATATACTGGTCATTGCTTAATGGAGGCATTTAATTTGGATCAATTTCCTGCAATGCACTCAGCAGGCTTTGCAATTCATTTTGTTGGGACACCTCTGAGACCTCCTGGTAGATAATAAGGATGGCTGGAAGCTGATTTCATAACTTCTAAGTGCAACAAAGGTAGAATTAAAGTGCAAATGCAATTTTTGAAGTGCTTGACATGAGATAAGCTATAAAATTGCTCTTTGCTCTGGCTTGTTTTAATTTCTATATGAATGTTTTATACAATAGTCTTTTTACTGTTTTTCAAGTCATGAGCAATTATATTTGATGAAAGGGCAATTATCACACATAGAAACTCAGCATTCCAGAAGCTATCAAAATCTTACCATTAGACTCCACCTCTCTGTACCATATAACTGTGCTGGAGAAACGTGGAAATTTTTGATTTTAACAGTTTTAACTTGAATAATTATAGATGACAAATTGGTATGTTTTTCTAAATACAAGCATATTCTCATCTAGAAAAAGAATGGTATAATTATACTTTTGTGGATTAAATATTAATTTTGCTATGGTAATTTGCTTCCAAATCCTGATGCATCCCTTACAGAGGGTGCATTTATTCTCCAAGAGAGCACAGGAGAAAGACAGCTCGTTCTGCAGGTGTGGGTGCAAACGACACGCTGGTACTGATTAAGTGCATGGAGTTCCAAATACTCTCTTTTGGGTCTTGGACACATAGAGTCACTCTCTGCCTCTGACTTTTCCCCTCTCATTTAAAACTAAATGAAGAGTCACTGGCAGCTCTCAGGCTTGATTTTCATCCCAGGCCTAATGGCTTACAGGTGGCAAAAGTTTTTTTTTTTTTTCTTTTACTGCAATGACAACATTTTTCCAAGTCTATCCATGGGTAATGCCAACCAGAGCATTATAGAGAAAGGATAGGGGAAGGACAGCTTGAAAATAAATAAAACTTTATCTACTCTTTGTTTCATTTCATAAAATACTATTCTGTTCTTTTCTCCTTATATTTGAGATGTAGAGCTACTCTATTTATTACCAGACCTCTTTTGCTCTAGGATCTTTGTACTTAAGACTTAGATATTTTGAAGTTGTTTAACTGTTATAAGCTAACTGATATTAAGGATACTTATCTGAGAACTATACTGGAATGACTTGAAGATCAACACATCCATTTTACCTCTCCTTTTTTTTCCCATAGCACTTTTATTCAATAAAAATAAGTAAATACTGAGTGTCAGCTATCCTCAATCAATTTTATAAGACATGATAGGGGCCCTGAGTCAGTACTAAAATCATATTGTCAGTATGTTTGAGAGAACCTCCATTTTTGTAAAACATTGCAGCAGTGGAAGTGGGTGAGGTTCAGTGAAAATATTAATGTAAGTACTTTCATTGCAATTATCACTAAGGAAAACCACTGAACATCTTTTTTTTAAAAATAAATAAATTGAGTTTATTGGTACATTGTAAGAATACATTCTAAATTGTATTTATTATTGAGAATTTGTACCTGTATATGACATATCTTGATTCTGATTTTACCCATTTCCCTGCCCTGTCTTCAGCCCCAGGCCCTATATAGATACATAAGCTTTAATCCCATTTTTGCCTTTTTACCATCAATTTTTTCTTTCTCTAACATCTTATCTGAGATTTTGCACTCTCTCACCCCTGAATTTTAGAAGTCAAACATTTCCCATAATTAAATCCTCTATGAGAGCTAGTAGAGGGTTATTGGGACAATCAGAACTTATTTTAAAGTTTTATGAAAGCTAGGCTCAACCTTGACAAGAGTTAACATCTTAACTAATAACCCTTGATTGTAGAAAACAATATTTATAAGTAAATAGGTGAGATGTGCTTCAAGAAAAAAAATGACCAGTAGGTAGTGTTTTGCTAAATATTATTACTTGCAATTAAATCAGGGTACATGTCTAACACACACACACCTTTTACAAACTTTTGTTCATGTCAGTAAGTATTGACAAACATAAATTAAGAGCTGATTGGTTTCCAAAAGAAAGAAAGCTGGAAATAAACTAGCATATTATTTTACAAGACCAGTTGACAGATTGGACTATATAATGTAACTGGTATTTGCATATAAATTACTTCACAGGTGTAATCAAGAAATATATTTGCAAATAGCAATCATGAAAATAAAAATATTAGGGAAATACAAATATTCATGGGTTTATTGTCTCACTAATAGATGTATATATCTAGGTTGATTCATATGCAGACAGGAAGTGAGAAAAAACTATACATAATGATAGAGCAGAATGTAAAGAAGTACAATTTGCTTACAGTGAGTCATTGCTTCATTTAATGATAGAGTCTCAAATCCAGAGTCAGTTTTCACCTGTATTAAAAGCAGTACCTTTCCAGGTGGATGTATAGCCATGCTAACCAACTTTGGAGACTTTGCTGTAACATTCTTATTTTCATTTCATTTCTCCACAACCATGCTATTAATGGCATAATTTGTGCCAAGTGGAGGTCAGTGACGGATTCCACAGGGGATATCCATCTAGATATCTCTGTTGCCTCTCAGAACATCAAGGCTGTGACCTGATCAATGCATGGAGATTCCATGAACTACAATAAGCATGAGACAGAAGATAGATTTTTGATGTTTCTATCCCATCTTGCAAATAAAAACAATGATTTCTATCAGGACTTTCCGTCACAGGTTTGTGCACCCGTTGGCAGTTGCACCTCCGGTAGTCCCAGGGCCCACACCTGAATCTCTTGTCAGTAATAACAAGATGGCTGGCAGCCGGCCATTTTGTGTTAACTTAGATTCTCTCTTTAACCTGAGGAAGACAGGACACAGATTTCTTTTGTGCTAGAGAATACATTTTAAACTCCCCTGTAAAGCTGATCCATGCTGAAATTTTATAACTTCTAATGAGATCTAAGACAATTAAATGGTGCAAATTAAGTACACACTTTGAAGAATCTACCTATCACACGGAGTTTTGGTATGATGAAAGAATCATCAGTAACTCTGCAAGAAAACTCCCAAACATCCTGAGGTAGAGTGATTTTGATACTTTTCTTTTAAGAATGTGTGAAAGAACGCATTTAAATTTTTTCAAAATAAGCAGAAGGTTTTTGGTTTTTTTTAAACACAACAAAAACAAAACAAATCTTAAAAGTTTAAGTAGGGAGAGGAAATCTTAGGGTTGTGATTCTGTTATAAAGTAGAACACAAAACCAACTAGTAATGTCTGAAAATATGCTTCTTAGATAGCGATGGACTTCAGCAATCACCTAAGTGCTTTGGCTGACAAACTAGTGAAAGCAGTTTCAGATGACCTACGCTTTCTCAATAATCTAAAAAATGTAGTGGCATGAGGGGAGAAGAGTTTGTTTGTACGATGGGACACGTCTCCTCTTCGCACTTGTTCCGGTCCCTGATTTGTGTGGATCATTTTGCTTGAGCACCATTTCCGGTTATGGAACCTAAAGGGAGAGCTGCAAAGGTCCTCCCTGGGCGGTGAGTGCGGCCCAGCCCTGGACCGCCGCCCGCTCGCCGAGCTCCGCGCGTTCTGAATTCAATCTCAAGCCAGTCTATACCAACCTTTCCTAATTTAAATCAAAGATACAGGCACGGTGGTTGTTATTCATGAGGATTATGTTAAATTGCAAGATGCATGGCTACATATAATTGAAAAATAAACCTTTACTCTAAGTTTACTCAGTGGGCCCTGGAAGATTAAACTATTACTGTGAGCGGCCCATTGTTTCTTGCGTGTATCTTAGATTTTATTTCCTGTCAGCTAGTGCAGAACTACAAAGAAGAATTAGTTTCCCCACACAGTAAATAAATGCTTTAATGCTCTGCATTATTGTTTACACTGAGCTTTGCAGCTCTTATGCCACAACAGATAATTGTCAAAATGGTGAAGCAATAAAACCAAACAGAGCTGGCAGTGAGAGTATGGATGTTGTTCTAGGGAACAGCTAGTAAAACTTCGAGCTTAGTCTTAGTTTGTGAAGAAAAGCACTAATTTATGAAAATGTATCATAAACACCAGGAAGAAGAAAACAGTCACAGGAAGAATTATGAAGACCTGAGAACCCCACGAGCGCGGCTGCTTATCTTTGCTCTCTTATTTGTCTCCCTGTCTGTAATTTATTTTGCTCAAACCAGATGTTGGTGGAAAAACTGCTTGAGAAGCGTCTGTGAGAGATACCGTGCTGTCCCTTTCCCAGGCAGCGTGCCCGCATCTCTCGTGGGCGTTGTTATTTAAAATTGACACAGGTAAAGAGGGCAAGCTTGCTAATTTCTGTTCTGAAATAATGAGTTTATCCCGCACATGTAAATCTTTTTTTTTTTAGAACTTGAGTTTTACCAACTTCTTCTCCTGGGCTGGGGGAGGGGAGGATCCGCCTGCTGCCTTGGTTTTAACTACAGAAGGTCGGGAGCGCTCGGTGTTTTCCTTAACACGGATGTCAGGGAAAGCTAGGTTCTGTCTGCGTGATGGATCTGAGTCCAAACAGGACCCTGTAGCCATTATGTACCTATTAGCCCTGATTACCTTCTGATAGCTCCTCACCGGCTGGTTTACTTTCACGTTGACAGATCTAGTACTTTGTTTAACCTTTAAACCAGTCGGGCAATAACACAGCTGACAGAAGGGGAGAAATAATTAAGGAAAACTTCTCCAGGACATTTAAAAATCTCTAACAAGGCAGATATTTCTGTTCAATTTGAAAACTTGTCAAAGGATGCATACATTTCCCCATAATTGCTAGAGGAAAAATGTTTCCTAATTTTTGCTAGTTTGAAATTAATTTTAGTAATGTAGTTTAATCAAATTACTAAGTGTCTTTCTTTAAAATATGTATAATTTACACTCTCAGGAAGTAAGTTTTAATATTTCAATACTTCTAAGAAAAGTGATATCCAAGAGAACTTAATTCCTGGAAGAATCAGAAAGGAGATATATTTTTAAAGTATTGTCTAAAAATCTGCCAACGATGGAGTTTTAGATTTTTCTGAAATGGCTGATACACGATTTTGGAAAACAACACAAGTTATCAAAAAGTCTGCATCCATACTGTTAAGGATTCTAAGCCCTGAAACGTGGCCAGGAGTAGTTAGAAGACAACAACACATCCGAACTTTATTGGCTTTTATTTAGAAGTACATCTGTGAGCAAGTTCAGAGAACGACTTGCTGGAAAAGCGGTCAGTCCGGTCGGTTATTCTTTCCGGCGTGCTCCAGCTCTCAGACACTCCAGGGCCTGACCCCATCGCTGTGGGACCGTTTGAGCGCTCCCGGGAGAGGGCGCATGTGAACGTTCTGCGCGTCCTCCCATTAATCCACGTGCGAAGAGCAGAGAAACACAAAGAGTGTTTCATTGTTGCATGAAGATATTTAATTAAAGTCGGAACAACTTCTAAATGAGAAAGCGCAAATAGTCTCTCCAGATCATTAATAATTTGGTAGTTTATAAGACATTAAAATATAATGTGTTCATTATTTTCCTTAAGTCTGCAGAGAGCATTACATAATTGCATTTGCTTAACTGGACTCTTTTTTTTTTTTTTTTTTTTTAGACAGGGTCTTACTTTGTAGTTCAGGCTGGCTCTGAGCTCAGCCTCAGACTCACAGCAATCCTCTTGCCTCTGCCTCCTGGTGCTGTACTACAGGCGTGAGTCACCACTCCCGATATTGTTGTATGTGGTTTAGCCTTGGTTTGAACTCGGGCCCTTGCACTTCAAGACAGGCGCCAGAACCATTGAGCTAAATCTCCAGCCCTTAACTGAACTCTTTTTGGATGAGATAATATCCACGAATAAAGATGTGTCATCCTTGTCAGATCTGAAATATTGACATTGTCTTCTAATTGTATCTGACAACAAGCCTAATTTAGTATTCTTTCAAATATCATTTATCATAAGCCTCACTGTTCGCTGTTATCATTCTTATGTTAATTGATTACTATCATGTTCTCTACTTGATGGTTACATAAATACTTCTTAAGAAATAAGGCTGGAATTTTCAATAGCTGGAAAACCTCAAATAATATTTTCAGCCATACAAATATATTCTGTGTAAGAATTTATTTTTAGTAAGGTTTCAACAAAAACCACTGAGGTGAAACATAAAGCGTTATTATTATCAGTGATGTATTTACCAGTGTATATTTTATATCACAAAATATGTAAAAAAACAAGATCCCTACTCTGCAGAAGTTACAGTGAGGGAGGAAATCTCCACAAATTAAAGGGAAAAAGAAAATGTAGTAGTACACCTAACCACTGTATCTTCTTACTATCAGCGCTGAAATGATTGTGGCTGAATTTGGAGCTTGCTCCGCTCAGCGTGGAGGAAAGGAAGTTTTATGAAGTGTCAGAATAAAAGAAAGTGCTTAAGGATAAGAGACTGGGAAAGAGGTCTTCAGGCGCACTTAGAACATGCTATAAGATCCAACAAGGGGAGACTGAGTGATGCAGTGGATAGTACTGGGTTTGCTTACAGGATATGGTAGCAAAGAAAGGACATTTTGGGAAATTTCTGATTTGGAAAAGAAAATTTTGAACTCTACAAATGAAAGTTTACTCCTGCTTTTGGGAAACAATAACTTGGTGATAATTAGAGGTCACGAAAATGCTGTCACTAGCATAAGCTATGTCTTGGAGTTTTTTTTTTTTTTTTTTTAAATAAAGGAACCATTGAATATTATAGGTCTGACTAAAAGTGGGAGTGGTCTTCCAGGTCCAGTGATTGTGTGTGAGCCAAAGTCATAGCTACTGGTATCCTGAAGACCCCTTTCTGTATAATCTAGGTCTCCATGGATGATTAAAAGTTAGAATATGACACAAGAAAGAGCTAGAAAGAAATGGTCAGAATAGAAGGGAAGAGATATTGGAAGGATGGGCAGTGAGAGGAATGGTGGTTGGAAAAAAATATTTTTTAAAGTCCATGTGGCTGGAATTCAGAATATAAAATTGTTATTGATGAGAAAGAAACCCTGTAGGGTTTTTAGGCCACATGAAAGAAACTGAAGTTCATTCTCTGAGATCTGTAGAGGTCTTCCCAGGAAGAGAACATTATTTTGGTAGTTAAAAAAAAAAGAATGGTGGTCCGGTGTAAGCTGGGGACTGTGAGGAAAGCAAAGAGGCACAGATAGAAGAACTTTGGAAATGATAATAGGTGAGTTTGACGGTTGACTTGATGTTGGTGTTGTGGAGAGGAAAAATGACAATGTCCTGATCAAGGGTAAGGTGACTGACTTGATAAGAAGCCTTGTGAAAAATTTAAGAATTATTAGAAGTGGGCCGGGGATTTAGTTCAGTAGTTCTGGTGCCTGTCTTGCAAGTGCAAGAGTCCAGGTTCAATCCTGGGTAACCACACACAACAACACTGGGTGTGGTGACTCACGCCCACCAGCAATCAGGACCACATGCCACAGTGCCAGGTGTGGTGGCTCATGCCTGTAAACCCAGCACTTGGGAGGCAGAGGCAGGAGGATTACTGTGAGTCTGGGGCTGAGCTTGAACTACAAAGTGAAACCTCAAAAAAAAAAAAAAAAAAAGAAGTGCTGTAAGAATCAAGAAATAAAAGGTCACACTATCTAAAAAGTCTGATAGAGAGTATTAGAAACTGAGTTAGACACATTTAATCAAAGCAACTCAAATGGAGATATTTGACAAAAAGCAGAAAATAGGAATACAGACTTGTGATGCAATATCATTAGAAAATTTTTCTGAAAAGCCCCAAAAGAAACAAGATCAAGTCACAGTAATCAGTGTTGCTGTAACACTTGGAAGAGTCGGTTGGGCAAAGTGTAACAATTATCATGAGAACCACAAAAATATATAAAATTCCCTCTAGAAGGCAGCTTTCTTGCTGCTGGGACAAATTACCTGACACACGTAACTTCAGTGAAGAGAGCTTCAGGCCGTGTGAGCCAACTCCAAGGCAGCATAGCAGGAAACAGTGAGAAAGGAGCAGGTGTGGGACCATGTACGGTCTCCAGGGTCACCTCCACGACCCAGCCAGACACCGGAAGTGTGCTCCCTAATCCTCTGGGAATCAATTCAGTCGAGTTGATACTTCAGGATGAACAGTTACACTCTGAGTTCGACAGAAGCCAAATAGAGGATGTTCCTTATGTGAGGGGACTCTGATGCTCTGCTACTTATGTCATATTTCTGCTAGTTTTATTACCCTTGATTATGACCCGACAAGGATGACTATCGACTGCCTATCCAATCTTCAGTCATTTCATTCTCTTCCTCTCCTTGCTTCTCCCTCCTCCCTCCCCTAATCCTCCTCCTTTTTTAGCTAATAGAGCCCCGGCTTTGTTGTTGGTATTAATAGGTTCTGTTAAAATAAATAAGACACACATGTTTAAATATCATTGTTTCCTGATGTGAGAAACTGACAAGTGAAAATGTGCAACAGGTATGGGGAAATAGGAAGAACTCTTCAAATGGAAGGGGGAAAGGGGCAGGGGAAAGGAGAAAAGAGGATTGAAGAAGGGAAAAGGAGGAAAACGTGGACCAAGCTTTTTTAAATAAGTAGGAGAGGAGATATTGAAGGAAGGAGAAGGATCTGGGGAAAAAAGAAGAATCAAGATACATTATGCATAGGTGCAAATTCCTTATGGTGAATGTGAGTGTTATGTTTGTCTAAAGTGTAGCAACAAATTAACATAAAAAGTTAATAGTGACTGTGTGACATGATTCTGACCAATGAGATATCTGCAGAAGTCACTGGAACTTGGAAAACATTTTAGCCATCATGGAGTTTTCTATTGTTCACACCTGAATTTTGTCAGGATATTGGAGGGTCAGGTGGGGGAGCAGACATGGGAACATGAGATTTATCTTAAAGGTACCTGAGGAGCAAGACTGTAGCAGCTTAGAATATTATTACCACTGTAGTCAGCCTGGTCGTCTTTTCCCTGAATTCTCCTGGAAACAACCAAAGTAACTTTTCTCATTTGTTTGGAAACCAATACAATAGTGTTAATATTTTAAAATACTATGACAAGTCATGCTGCACATAGTAATTGTCACGATTTTTCAAATTTTCTTGGCAGAATTTACAGTCTCAAATATTGTATGCAGATTAACTCACCTCTTAAATTTCAAAAAATTTGATATCTTTGTTTCTATTTTATAAATGAAGGAAACAAAATTCAGGAGATTTATATAACCTTCCCAAAGTCACACAATTAGCATGCTTATTCATCTCTCTTTTAAACCAACAACTGATTCTGCATCAGCAAATAACTGTTGAATTTGTGTTCACTGTTTGACTATTTTGTTCTTGGCTGTTTATTCATATTTTCTTATAATAAAAGAATTTAATTTGAAACAAAAACAAGCAAAGAATTGTTGGTAAGTGCATTAAGTCAATACATGACAGAGGAGACTGATGCCAGTCCGTGTTTTCTGACATTCATAGCCCTAAAATGTTTCCATGTAAACCTGCTAAAGACCACTGAACTCTTGACATCAGGTAGAGCTCAAATAAACTCCAATGGTGCCGCTCACTCTCTTTGTGCTGGTGACATATTTATTACCACTGTTTAGAAAATTGTATTGTAGGATGTAGACACAGCTGCTGGTTTCACAGCAACATGATCTTGGGGATTTCTTGGGTGAAGGAGAAGAACGCACCATCTGGAGCACCTCATGAACTCCCTCAATACTCTCTCTCACCACAGCACTTGGTAACAATCCATGGAAGGCAAGTACTAGGAAATGCGACCATGCACATTACAAAAAGTAGAGGAGTGAGTCTCAGTATAGGCTCGGTGTCAAGAAACTTCACAGAAGGGCCAGCCCAGCCCAGGGAATACATATTACAGAAAACAATTGGGCAAGTGTAGTTGCTCTAATCTGTATTTAATGTGGAAAGGAAATTACAATAATTGTGTCCATTCAAGAATATATGCAGATTTGCCTTAGAACGACCCACCATGAAAAGAAACTGAACTCTGATGGTATGAGGCATTCTTGATTCTTTACATGAGTGTCATGCCTAACCTTCAAGCCTAGGAGTATTAAAATAGACAATGCATGCAAAATTATAATCAATTTTGATTTCAATGCAACCAAAATTGTGAGGTATATCTACATTATTTTCCAAAAAAGGAGAGTTAGAACACCTGCTCTTCAAATCAGCAAGGTCTTCGAAGCACCTTGCTTTTTCCTAGGGTAAATACCTTTCTTAAATACAAAGAATTTAGTTTGCACATGGTGTACAGATTAGTCACATGGTTAGAGAAATACAATGCATGACAAGGAGACATGCATTGAGGATTATTCATATGCATCTTTCTCCTTGGCTAAACAAATGTTGAATATGAGTGCCAATCCAATGAAATCTTATCTTTAAATTAGGTTCAGATAAGAGTCTGTCAATATTCACATTACCACAGGGGAGGGCTATAAAGCAGACGTGTCATAGGTGTTCTCTCCAAAGCTTCTTTGCTGGGAAACTGGAGGTGACAGAAAGGCAGTGTGCTGTATTCAGATTGGTAAACAAAGGTGAGGAAGTCGCACTTGTAGC
This sequence comes from Petromus typicus, assembly GCA_004026965.1. Classification (NCBI taxonomy): domain Eukaryota; kingdom Metazoa; phylum Chordata; class Mammalia; order Rodentia; family Petromuridae; genus Petromus; species Petromus typicus. The sequence goes on along the minus strand of PVIR01004322.1, from coordinate 8,489 downwards.
TTCATTTGTGTATTCATTCTTTCCACAGTCCATGCTTGTGGGAGACAGGGGAAGAGCATGCAGCCAAAACCTTCATGTCAAGATCTAGTTCCCCGTGAGTCCCATGGCAAAAGGATTAACAAACAATAAATAAGAGTCAGGACCCTGAAAAAAATGCTGAGCGCAGGCTCGACTCTTGCTACTCTGAGCAGCAGCAGCAGAAGCCAAATATTGCAGCAACAGAAGGGGGAGCAGAAGAGCCCATAACCTGAGCTCCCTGCACTTTTATTTGGTCCCAAGCCTTCACACTCATACCTTTACCATGCATAAAACAGGGCAGTTCCACGATAATCCCTGTGGTCGAAGATCCCATAGGACAGGACGACATCCTTAAATCCCAGTGAGTAGGTCTCAGTAAGTAAGTCTTAAGGCCAATAATCCTAGTGCAGTCACCCTTGTGGTTTAAGATCCTGCAGGATGGTTTAGACCTCTCTAAGTCTGAGTAAGTAAGTCCTAAGTCCTAGTAAGTCATCTGCAGTTCCCAACACATGCTACCTTATTTTTTTTAACAAAACAAAAAATATGAACTTCCTACTCTATAATTTCTAAATTTGCATCACATTTTCCTTGCCTAAAAGAGATCATTTTCTGAGATAATGTCTTCCCAGAAAAAGGCTTGTTTGAAGTTTTATCATCCTGTTGTATTAACTTCCTGTTGCTGTTGTAATAAAGTACCACAAACATAGTGGCTCAAAACAGTGCATATTTATTTTGACAGCTCAGGGCAGAAGTCTACAATCAAGGTGCCAACACTGCTGGAGGCTCCAAAGGAGAATTCACCCCTCATCTCTTTGAGTTTCTAACAGGCGCTGCATGTGTGTCAAGGGGGCTGTTTGTCAGCACTGAAAGCTCTGAAAGGTGAGCAGCACTGTGAGGCCACAGATATTCCTTGTCTCATGAAATCATCACCACTTGCCTGATTCCATAGAGACATCACTTTCCCCCTTTTCCATCTCTCATTTCCTCTTCTAAGAACTTTTGTCATTCCATCAAGTTCTCTTGAGCAACCTAGGATAATCCCTCTATTCAAGACATATATGTCCTTTCTTGTGTAAGAAAACAACTTCTAGGTTGCACAGCTCAGGACACTGGCATCCACGAGTGTTGTTATTTAACTTACTGCACCTGTACAAATATACTGTTACATTAAACACTAGTTGAGGCTTTTTGAGGTGATTCTAAATTGCCAATTTGTGGAATACAGTATTTTTTATTAGACAGTCACACCTTTTTCTTCTTGTTTTCCCCATTTCCCTTCCCTCTCATCCATTGTGAATACTGGACCTGTCTGTCTTGAGCCTTGGAATTCCATGAGATGCTGACTTGTTCTGTGACTTCCTCCTGAGGAATAGGGTTATACAGAACTTGGCACTGGGAGTGAATTCACACAGCAATCTTTGGTTCTGGAGTTGAGTCTGAACTTCAGAAGACTTCAAAGAGCACTGCACATGTCAGATTCTGCAGACTTGAAAGATCTCTTGCTTTCTTGTAAAAGTCACCAAGAAACTGTGGTCCAGGAATTTCAAAAGAGATGTTCTAGAAGAAACAAGATGATCTTTATGATGACAAAGTATTTCCTTTAAACTTTCTTCTCTCAGCCCTGCTTCCACACAGTTCTGCACCTGCCCCTTGTGACAATTGTTTTTCTCTTGCAGGTAATGCCGTGTCTGAATTTACCTTTATTTCTTTCTAGACTTTATGGGAGGTTCTCACATGCACGGCTGGATGACTGCTGACTGTTCTCTGACTGGGCCTGAGTAGGACTGTCTGGCTCTCTGAAGAAGGAAATCCAAGAGGAGTCAATATAGGCAGGCCTTCGGTCCACTGTTGAAGTGACCTTGAGCACCCCAAATGGTGGTTTTCTTTTTAGAACTCATGACCTGGTGGAATGTCATAAGAAAGCTCAGGAGAGCCGGGGATTTAGCTCAGTGGTTCTGGCACCTGCCTTGCAAGCACAAGGTCCAGAGTTTGATCCTTGGTAACCACATACAACAATATCGGGTGTGGCGACTCACACCTACCAGCAATCAATACCACATACCACAGTGCCAGGCATGGTGGCTCATGCCTGTAATCCCAGCACTCAGGAGGTAGAAGCAGGAGGATTGCTAAATTCGAGGCTGAGTTCAGCACCAGCCTGAACTACAAAGCGAGACCCTGTTCCCCAAAAAAATGAAGAAGAAGAAAGCTCAAGAATTTATGGTCCATTACGTAGGAATTTTTGCCCTTTTGGAAGTTTTTGGTGGAAAGCTTCCAGTCACCCTCTCCCTCAGAACTGAGGGCAGACCACTGAGCATGCGCAATGCTGCTTTTGACTCCGTGCTTTCCCGTCCAAGCGCCCCAGAACTTCCATTGTGCTCCCCTAGAAGCCACTAGAACAGCACTGCCCACGCCTTGCCCAGCTGCTCGTCTTGTGACATAGAGGGTAAGAAACAGGAAGCTCATTTATACTTCAGTCCTAGGCCGCTTTCCAACATATTTCTCCATCAACAATAGAAATGAAAGAAATATGAACTTTTAATTTCCACAGAAGAAACCTCAGTTGTTTCTGAACAGGGAGTTGAAATTGTATCAGAAATCCTGACAGGGAGGACTAAAAATAGTTATATCAAAAAGTCCATCTTTCATGATTCAAAACTTAAAATTGAAACGTATAAGTTGCCTTACTTTCGATATTAATTGTTTATTATTAATATCTCCTTTCATTTGTCTCTCTCCCCATCAAACTCTCAACCCCTTCCTCTTACCTTCATTCCCCTAACCTCTCCTCACCAAATTCCCCCTACCTCCCTTCTATCTCTCTCTCTCTCTCACAACATACACAGAAAGGCAGAGCCGAGGAGTTGGACAACTTATTAAACTGTTATATTTGTTTAGGTTGTGGTCACACTCTCAAGTATCCAGGAATCATAAAGAAACTTTATCTGTGCCATTTATTTGGCCTATTCATTTGTCTCATTTATTTAGCAATTATGGAGCACCTACACACTGTTCTAGGTGTTTAGGATATGATAGACTGACAAAGGAAGGAGGAAAATATTCTTCCCTTCATGGAACTTAAAGTCTTTCATGGAGAGACAGTCCACAGCTATTACACACAATGGGTGCATCATGTACATGGTCTCTTGCACAGTGATGCATATTGTGGAGAATGAAAGGCAGGAAGAGGGTCCCTGAGCACAAGGACGGGCACAGTGTTTGTCATATTGAGCCGGGTGCTTTCCAGGGGAGTCTGTGGCTGGGAACAGCCATAGGGTGGCGAGATGCTATGTAAGTTGTATGTAAATAGGATCACAGTAAAGGTGCTTGGTTGGAGCGATGGGACTCTTGTATGACAGGACAGAGAGGGCTGGGGCAGGAGGTCAGAGAGCTTGTCCCAAGCATGTCTGGGACACATTGCCTGTCCCCTTTGTACCCTCCCAGAATTTTATTCTCACCTGCTGCTGACAGTCCTCTGCTGATGTCCCGATTGTGCTGTGACGGATGGGAGAGGAAGGGACCGTGAGTATCTAGGGTGGAACCCGGGCTGACTTTCCAGAGATTTGCAATGGAGCCTGGGGTCCTTCTTTCTACTACCATGAGACAGTGTGCAAGTCAGTTACTCTTTTGGGGTGCAGTTTCTTCGTTTGTAAAATGAGATAGTCAGCCTTAGGATCCCACTGAACTCTGGGAGTGTCTGAAAATAACAGGAAAGTGATGTTGAAACACAAGAAAAATAGCACGTGGAGAGAAGTAAAGGCAGATACAACAGCAAAAGAAATAGACAAAGGCAAAAATCAGCAAAGGCGGAGGAAGACAAACAAGACAAACGTGTAGATGAACCATAATGCATTTGCATGATCCCCTCTGCCTCGTTTACGTGTCTGCAGAGTTGTTCTCCACAGGTACATTTGGGGGGAATCTGCCCAGCTCCCTGAAGAAGCTTCACTGTACCTGTGGGCTTCTGGGGCCTCAGGTGGGACTTTGATTGCATTTTGGAGCCCAACTGAAACTATGGTTCATTTTTGTATTTTAGATATAAACATTAAATAATTTAAAAAATTTTTTTGTAACCTATCCACCTTGGATAACACCATTGTAATGGGGAGATAGGATTTAAATAAATAGAAGCATAATTTTAATCCTACTTGCTTTCTGTATCTTAATTAACTTTGACATTGTACCAGAGTATATCTGTTTTGAAGGAGATTAACGCTAAGCTTTTGCTTATCTAGTGTACATATTTCATTTTATAGGTTTTTCCTGACCAACTCTCTCCCTTGCTTGATGTCTTCCTCCCTCCTGACCATTTCCCCTTTTATTAGCATCCATCTCAAGAGGGAAGATAAGAGGAAGAAATAAAATATAAATCACATCTTTTCTATAAATTGTCACCAAAACTGGCAAAGGGTAGAGGTTGAAATCAAAAGTCAACGAAAGTTTAAGTTCAAGAAATAAGGCTTTACCTTCTTTGTGCCTTAATACTGGTCCTGCATAGCAACGAGTATGTGTGAAAATATTTATGAGCTCTCCATAGCGACTCCGTACAGCTAGAGGATGGTTTGAAGAACATAAGGAAGGAGCTGGCCTTGCAAAGAGGTAGGACATGACTTCTCAAGGAAAAATGGAAGAGTGAAGGTGGGTAGCTCTAGAGCTATGTCTGAAGAGGAAGTGGATGGACATCAAGGTACTTGATGTTGAGGGGCTGTACATTCTCTGAAAAGGAGTAGACATAACAGTCTTCTCAGGGACATTGGGGAGGAGGATGCTGGAAGAGAACAGGATGGAGCTGGATCACCTGGTATAGGGATTTGAGAAGGAGGCAAGTTAAGATGCAGTAATGATTGTGGGGCGTCGAAGAATGAGCCAGATTTCTATATTTGCAAGGTTAACAGCATAGTTAGGAGATGTGACCAGGTGTCTTTTGCAGCTCAGGATCAAAGTGCCTGGAAAGGCACCTCCCTGCCCATGAATCCGTGGGAGGAATAAAACGGAAGAGGAAGTGAAGTGCACACTGAGGAACTGGTCTAGAGAGAACGTCTCCGTGTTGTCTCACTGAAGGAGCAGCACTTTCCCAATAAGTAAGTTTTTAGTTAGCCGTTGGGCCCCCATTTTACAGGTAAGCAGTGTTAGGGACAGCAAGGTGTTCGAAGTGGCAGAAGGCAATAGCGGAGTTCTGTCTCCCTGGTTCTAGGAATGTTCTTTGCCACTGAACGGATGGTCTCTCACTTGCAGTGACTTCACTTGTGACTTCTCAGCTCAATGGTGGGGAAAGCAGTATGTGTTCAGTGGGGAGAATATTTCAAGCTTTCGATTCTGATCTTTTTGCTGGGTTACTGATGGGCAGTCCGAATTCTCTGCGAGTGCAAGGAACAGCAAGTGGTGAGCCTGAGCTCCCAGTGGGCTGAGGACCAGGAAGGTACAAAGTGACCCTCCGCTTGCTCTGTGCCGCCAAAATAGGGCATTCGGCAGGCTAGGTGCAGGGATGCATGTTCCACAAAAGCAGTCTTTTCAATTTAGGATGGATTTATCAGGGCATCTCCTTGTAAATCAAGGAGAACTTGCAAAGTTCTTATGTAACTTATGTAAGTTACATAAGGGAAGGAGTGAATTGAAACTTTTGGTAACATTATTGTTGAAATTATTGGCAGTGAGAGCCAGGGAGGTAAGTGGATGTTGAAACTAAACTGGACAGGTGTTGAAGTATTGGAGAACTTGCTGGATTTGAAGAGTGGGTTTTAAAGCCCCATGAGAGCGGAAGAGGTCAATTATAACACTGCAGAGAGAACAGGAGATGCCCTTCTATGAGGCCATATTTGAGAATTGGGGACAAGTTTTTGGAGGTATCCCACACATTAAGTTATTGTGGTGTAGATAATAGAACCTGGAATAAAAACTAATGGAGGAAGACTACAAGTACTGAAGAGACTTGCGGTGGACGTAACCCATAGTGATGACTAGAGGTAAAAAGAGGACAAAACAAGACTCAAAGCTGTTAGCAAATTTGGAGACAGGGACTGAAAAAGGGGTGTGTGGCAATGCACATGTCACTAGAGAGCAGAAATATGCACCATGAACTCACTGTCTTCTATGAGACAGCGTACTCCTAGTTGAGGTTTCTCAGTGAATTCCCAGGAACCCATCATAGGGCATCTTCCTGAAGGGCACTTTCTTTGATTCTGTCACTGCATTTAAAATGCTGAGCCGTGTTGTTCCAAACACAGTCCCGCACTGCCCCTACTCTTTACCTTTGCATTTGTTTCTCTAGTGCACCCATACTCATGAAGCTGTGTCTGTTTGATCCTTTTTGTTTCTTGAGTTAGAAATCCCAGCCCTAGCTTTTACCCCACCCCTAACTATGTCTTACAGCATGGAATAGCTGGGTGGGAGGAGCCTCAAAGAACAAATGGCCTTTGAAGAATGTGGCAAAACTATACAGAGCTGATTCAGAACAAAGAGTGCCATCTACTGAAAGACCACTTCCTCTCTGTAGTTTGTTGCCCTATGCCTAATACCATAAAATATGTTCAAAATAGCATCTGGAATAAACGGAATGGGAGACAAAGGTGTGCTGTGTTATAACAAAGCAGTTCTAATTTACAGAGGTCAAGGGAGGAAGTCAAAGTCCATTCTTACCCCCCAACCCCACCCCCGGAAAAGGGACTGAGACTGTTTTCCTTTCTGTGGAATTGTATGTGAAGTTTCCAAGAGAATCACCTAAAATGGGGAAATAACCTTTTCCTGTCAAAGATGAATATGTGATCACAATTATGTAGAGGAAACCAATTGTTTGAAACGACAAAATGGACCAAAGTACACTGGGATCGGACAGAAATGAGTTAGTAGGTGGGGGCAACAGCCGGATTCCAGGATAGCAGGGGCGACGATGGTACATGAATTCATAATGGACTCTGGTCCGAGCAGATTGGCTAGAGAGCAAGCGTGCATTTTGCAGGCTCTGTCTCTCGCCCTGTTGCCACGTTTTTCAGGGCTCCATATGCTAGATTGCAGCTACAGATTTAGCCCTTTTGCCCAGAGGCGTCTGAACCTGTGAAAAGCCTCGCTGGGCTCTGTCTATTGTTCATTGACAACTTGTCAATTTACTTCCAGGCAAAATAACTCATAAACACGATAAGGAAGACAGATAAAACAAGAATTCTTTCACACTTTGCAACTTTACTGCAAAAATGGCTTATTTTCCACAAATGTGTGAAATCTCCCCTCTGAATTGTGACTGTGCACTGAACTTTAAAACTGTTTAGAAACAACACGAGCATTTCACAATTGCTGTCTGAAATAAGATGAATGTTAAATATTAAACATGCATTAAAAGAGATAAAATAAAAGATTTTCAAAGGTTCACTAACATTGCCGTATTTCTCTTCGATTCTCTGAGTTAATAAAAGCTAAGTTTAACATAATCTGCAAAAGAAAACCTGTAAGCATACTTTTCTAAATTTGACATTTCATATGTTTATACCAGCTATTATCTGATCCCTTATGTGAATAAGGCAAAACACATATAGTGAACCATATTAGAATTAAATTCAAAGCCAGTATGTGGTGTGTTAACATATGTTCACACTGTAAGGAAGTACCTTTTATTTCTGATATTTAAAAGCATTCCATTTCTAATATACTGTTTAAATATTGAAAGCTAATTATGAATTCTTTTAGGTAAAATATTTTAAGTAGATAATAATTTTGAAATATATTAGTCTCTAAGGCAAAGCATTTGGTTTATGTATAGCTATTTATAAAGTCATACTTTTTAATGAAGCCATGTTCCCTGAATTCAATTCCCTGGTAATGAATTTGATTTTAAACTTCTTGCTTACTGTAATATTATTACGAAGTTATGCTCCACCCTAGTCATTTTCTGCAGGTAATCCACCAGAGCACCAAGGATGCTAATCCTCAATAGAGTTCTAAGGAAGAGGAGACAGATGGTCTGGGATCCTACCACCCAAGACCAGATTCTGTGCCCTGTCACCCTCCGATTGAGAACTTTGCCCTGGCAAGCAGCTTCTTCATTTGGAGGTTTGAAAGTCCTCGTAGTCTTTTCCCTCGCATTTCCACATATTTTACTCACTTACTGTAGAATATTTATAATTGGGAGCACATATGCATCTGTTACATAACAAATGGCTTTTGGGAAATAAGTGAGAGAACACGAGAAAAGAAATTTAAAAGACTGTAAAAAAAGGGGAGTAAAACAAATCTGTGATAAACAAGGATGCCTCAAAATAGGACATATTTTTGAGGAAGCAGTATAGTACAGTATATTACAGGAAGAGCCCTGAGCTGGTAGACAGAGAGCTGAGTTCGAATCACATCACTGGCAGCAGCTGGTTCTCACCTTTTGGGCGGCCATCTGTCCATTTTATTCATGAATTCAGGTTGGATCATTTTTTCTGCTCACAGGAGAGAGAGGATTCTGGTGAGCACCCTGCAGACCCTTACCTTGCCTT